>PVJX010004699.1:0-92061 GCA_004027295.1 Dolichotis patagonum
CCCCTGCCGCTGTGGAGCCTTGGTGTCCTTTCATTGATTGCCTACAATGTCCCGGGCAGGATGTTGCACGCAGAGCACCAGGTGGTGAACACAGCAGATGAGGTCTCTGTGCTGGGCTCAGGTGACCATTTCTGAGTTCTCCAGGAATTCATTTTTCAGTGCATCATAGTAACATTTTGGTCACACTGTTTTATAAAGTCTCCATCATCTTTGCAAGGAGGAATATTACCCTATGCGTTTAAAAATCGGCCACGTTCCAGGAAGCAGAAGTCCTAGGCAGACCCGGGCCCAGGGCTGGATGGGGTCCTAGGCCGGGATGTGATGGCAGGACCAGATCTGTGGCGTGACTTGCTGGGACACAGTGTGCTTGTGATGGGAGCTAAGTCCAGGCGATGCACGGGTATAGTGTGGGCCCTCCAGAGAAATGGACCTCATTTTCACTAAAGTGAGGGCTCCCGCTCTCAGGGGCTCTGTAGTCCTGGCGGCTGCTGCCGGCAAGCTGGAGACACGGGAGTCCAGGGTGGTCCTCCAGTGCCAGTCTGCAGGCCTAAGCGTGGGGGCAGGGGTGGCAGGGTGGCTGGTGAAGTCACTGACACTCCAGGTCTGGCATTGGAAGAGAGGGGACTTGTCTATTCTCTGCATTTCTATTCTATTTAGAGCTTAGTTGAAATAGCTTTCTTTTTTTTCTTTTGATGTTGCTTTATTGTTTTTAAATTTTTTTATTTAAAAAGTTTTTTTAATTTTAAAGAGAAAAACAATGATAGAGAAGTGCAAAACAAGAGATTAACACTGGATGATGTTTTGTGTATTGTTATCTTCAAAGTGGTTGCTCAGATTACAAGATATAGACATGAAAAATTGATCAAACAATATAACACAAACCATCGTTTACAACGAACTAACAGAAATTAGTAGTATAAATACTAACATCTTTGGCAAACACTTTCACAGGCACAGTCAGATACAGCGTTTTTACCAGCTCGCTAGGCTGCCCTTAACCCTGGCAAACTGGCGTAGAAAATGAACTGTCACATCACCTACAGGACAGAATCAGGGTGACCTGGAGGTAGGGTTGCGGCTGCCTGTCACGGCGCAGCTATGCCTTGGAGCCTGACAGCTGGTGAGTTGAGGAGAGGAAAAGCCCAGCCCTGACCTGGACCCCTTAGAATCTGAACCCTGCAGGGGCTGGCTGTTGGTTCACCTCACTGTCCAGGAGAACCTGTCCCCTAGGCCTCTATTCTTTGGTGACAAAACTTCGGGTACCGTTTTCTGTTAACTGACTCCACTTGCCTAATGTTTATTTTTATTGATGATTTGTGCCCTCGGGAGGACCGAGGTGGCTTACTTGTTAAACACACATGAACCAGGTCAATAACAAGTACCAAAAGGCACATAGGTAGAGTAGGTGCTGATGAATTACAATTACAAGACCGGCTGCCCTCGCAAAGTGAATGTGAGTGTACCAAACAGAAGCCTCATCACCATAAATAATAGCGATCGCTGCCTTCAGCTGAGTTCAGGGGGAGTTTGGCCCCTCATTCTCTCATCTCACCTGACTTTGGAGTTTTAGTCAGAGATGAGCAAACACTGTTTCCAAGGAGCCTCCTGTTTTGATGCTGGATTAACCAGAACCTGTGCACTATTTGTGTGTGATTCACATCATATTATTTTCAGCATTCATCTCTGACACACTTACATCTCCAGTTGGAAAATCTGACTCACTATGTTCAGCATAGAATGACTGATTTCCATCCAATTTTACTTCCTCACATCATCCCTGATTTAGTAAATAATATCCGTACCCCACTAAGGTCCACTTAATAATTCACCTTAGCTTTCTTGTACATATTTTGAACAGATTCAAAAATATATCCAAAATCTGAGCTCTTGTTCTTTTATTTTTAGCATTTCTTCCGTCCTACCACCTTTGTCTAACACATCATGTTTCAAAACTATTTTAATAGCTTCCAAAATGATCTCTCAACTGATTCCATTCTTGAACTCCTACATCAGTTCTTTCACCATGGCCCCAAATCCTTAGTTTTCCTATTATATTTATATCAAGCCCAAGTCTTCATCATAACTTTCATTGTCCTACTTAATCTGGCTTCTTTATCACATTTATTCTCCGCTAACTCTTTCTCAGTCTTCTTGATGGACAGTGCTATCTTGTGTTTTCTTAGAATGGAAAACTCATTGTCATCTAATGACTCCTGTGTACTTGTTTTCCTCTTTGTCTGGGTTTTTCCTCCCGATGGTATCATTGTGAATCACGTCATTCAGGCCTGTGCAAAATATCCCTTTACCAGAGAGCTCATCCCTGTCCTTCTAGATCTAAAATCTTTCATCATGTTTTCCCTCTTTCTATATCTTGCCCTATGTTTTCCATAGCACCTACCACTATCTGCATGTAGAAAAACTTATGACAGGTAGGTAGATAAACAGATAGATCAATTCATCTTGAATTTCAAACTTTCTGAGGGCCGTGCCTTTGCCTTGTTTTCTGATGTGTCTTGAAGAGCTCAAAGGATGCTTGGAACTCTGTAAGTACTCAGTAAATATCTGTGGAAGTAAAAACACACACAATAATTTACTGCGGGTAGATTTTGTGGTTTATGAATTAACCAGATCTTCACAACTGGCTTCTCGCCATTCCTCTTCCATCTTTAGTTACCATCATTCACCAGCTCTCTGGGCTGCCCTTAACTCAACTGCACACTGAGTTTTAATAGTGACCTGACAGGAGGGCACAAAGAGGAGCAACTGACCCTTGGTCATTTTGGATGGAAGTGTTTTGAGTTCAAGAGAAGCAGTGATTTCTGTGCGGTGTCTGAGCCCTGGCCACCCTGTAAATGCCTCTCCACACCCCTGAGGCCCAGGCTGCCCGACCGCAGAGGGCCATTCCCTAAACCACGGGGTCCTGCTAGCTTCCCTGCCCTTGCTCAGCACCCGGCACGGCCTGTCTCCCACCTATGTTCACCCTGTGAGGTCACTCTGGTGCTGAAGGGGCTGCTCAGCCATCGTGGTGAACTGCAGGAAACCCAACCATCTGGTATGAACGGCGAACGGAGGGCACGAGCTCTTTCTGAGTCCAGAGGAGTTTTCTATTTTTGCTGGCCTAGGGGTTGGGTTGTTTGTAGCTCTCACTCTTTGATGTCGCGTGCAAGATGGCTGAAAATGCTCTAAGATCAAAATATATTTGATGCCTTGTCATTTCTTTTCAGGTTCTCAAGCGGGTTGGCTAAGCCCCAGGCCCTCCACCCGCACGGGCGCCCAGGGGCAGGCTGGGCTGCAAAGAGCCTGCACAGACTTGAGCGGGCTGCAGCCTTTGCCTGGAGTCGCTTGATGAGAGCAGCCTGGAAGGGCCAGCGCCCTGCTCCGGCTGCCCATCAGCCACCACAGTAGGTCGCCATCTAGTTGGACATCGAATGGTGACCACTGACAGCTGCACAGGGCCGGAAGCTGGTCCAGTGGCTAGCAGCACGCTCATGCCGACCCTAAGTCCATGCTGACCCCAGTGTCCTCCGGCTGAAGAGCCAACTTCTGCAAAAGCGAAGACAGTTCTGTATAAAAGTTTCCATTAATTCTTTTTGGTAGACATCTGAAGTATAAACGTTTAAAAATTTAACAGAATTTATTAAATACACTTAAAGACAAACTGTATCTAAAAAACATGTCTTTGAGTTGAAACACATGAGATTCACTGGGGAGAATAATCCACTGATCACAGCAGGGAGGTATGTTAATTGTTAACATGGATAATACATTGCAAATTGTAAATCATTTTCTCGTCATTTTTTGATTCTTGTAACAGGTGGTGAACACCATTTTATGCTGAAAAGAAAATGAGATTGAAAGAGATTAAGAGACTTTCACAAGATCACTCTCAGGGCTGGCCATGAGGTCTCCCAGCTATTTTTCACAGCTGGACCTGAGTGCAGAAAAGGTGACCTGTGTTACAATTTCACACCTTAGTTGAAACAGTATAATACGCTGTTAAGAGGAATAGTCATCACTTTCATGGTGTTTCCTCCTCCAGAAAGAAATATACCATTATTTTTAAGGCGACCTTATAATTTTGTCTTGAAGAATAAAGAAGGCAAATGTGTGTGTGTTTTTTTAAAAAATAATATTGGGTTTTTGAGCTATAATTTGAACATTAAACATTATTTTACATGAAAGCTCTTTTTGTTTTTCTATGTTTTTTATTATTATCTAAGGGAAAACTATGTTCCTATCTTGGCTTATTTAACTTGGTTGCTTATGTTGTGACAGAAATTTTGACATTTTAAAACTATCTAGCGGTCCGATATCATATTGGGACAAGACATGCTCATCCTGCCTGCCACAGAGCTGGGCTGGTAAGCCCCGGCAGCCTTGACTGAGCCTGGCTGGTTTTCACAGACAGCCTGACCCGGGTCACCCGGACCACATCCAGCTGCAAGGTCTGTGTTCTCCCACCTAAAATATGGCCTGTTTTTCTAACATATTTCAAGGACTTTCTACTCAGTGACGGACAGTGACTAACCCAACCCAGTGGAAGTTAACCATGCTCGCACACTTCTGTATTTCCTGCTTGCAAATTTCCATACACTAAACAAAAGGCTGATTCAGGGCTGGTGTTGTGGACCTGGTTCCCACCTGCCACGGGCTTTATGAATAGCTGATTTCCAAAAGGAAACAATGTAACAAAAAATTGCAGACATTTTGCCAAATGTTGCACAAAAATTTTAAAAAGCATTTGAGATTGTTCATGACAGTGAATTTTATTGCTACTTTTATTTTTTTCTCTTTTTGCCTTAATTTTTATTTTCATTAGTATACGTCTGCAGTACACAATGCTACCTTCACTGTGGTGGTTTGATGCAGGTACACACTTCTTCATTTTCTTTACTCCCTTCTCCTCTCCTCTCCCCCCTCCTCCTTCTATCTCTGGGTCTACTTTTTAAATATTCAAGGTTTGTTGCCAATTGGTCTAATGTCGCAAAACACAGAATATGGGTACACATACATCTGGAGTCAGGTTCTTTTCTACAAGGTCCACATTTAAGGCTGCAGCACAGTCTTTAACATTCATTAGTTCTCTCAGGCTGCTGCGAGCCTTAAATCACCTTTCACTTTATTGTTGCTTTTCCCCCTGAAGGATTTATTACCTTATATATTTCCATTATCTGGCACTTCCTTTGTGTTTGCAGATGTTGTTATTTATTATGTTTTCATAATGCCATAGAGATTTGATGTGTGAAATGGCTTCTTTAAAACAATTAAACATACCTGGCAAACTGCATGAAATTCTAAGTTTCAAGAGTTTATTTTTAAGCACAGTATGATGACACATTATCAACACTTTGTTTTGAACCTAGATTGGAGATACTATCATTGGTGAATGGGTGCAGATAACTGTAACCAAGACTGTATCACGTTGTTACACTCAAGCACTTGGTTTGCCACTGTTATAAATGTGGGTTAGAGGTGAAAATAAGAATGTTTTCTCAGGGGGGCTCCTCTTACCTGTACTTCCTGATACATTTCCACACAGTTCTAACAATCTTAGAACTTCTGACAAAAGATAGCTATGAAAATATTGTTACACAGCTTTAAGTGATTCTTGGGAAGTTTAATGATGCCTTTGGCCATCTTTGGCCAAGACTGGAAGAGAGCAATTTCTTAGGAAACTCAAAAGTGTACATTACAGCATGTATTTATCTTGGAGTATTTTTCAATCCTTTCCTCAGAAGGTTTTGATTGAATTCAATGCTTCTATTTGTGTGCAAAGTGCTTTTAAGTCTAATAGAACATGACATAGCTTTACCATCAAAGGGGAAGCACATTAACTGGTCTCCTGGCTCTTGGTCAGCTGACCTCCACCTGCATCATCCCCTTACTGGGCACTGCTTGCTGTTCAGGAGCCTAGAAGGTCCTCTCCTGTGTATCCCAACCTGTCTTATATCCCCTGCCGTGAACCCCTGTGATTTTCTCCAACAAGCATCTGAAAGGCAATCACATCTGACCTTCCAGGTATAAACTCGGCAACGGCTTCATCTCTGGATGAGCCCTTTTCCTGTTTTCCATGCACGGCCCCATGTCTTCCCTTAGTGTGATGCTTGTAGTTGCTCACATGCCATCTGATGAGTACATTAACTTACACCGTTTGCACAAAAAGAAAGTGAGGCAATTCGACGTCTAAGCCTAGCTCCTCACTTGGGTAAGAAATCTGCTAGTGCAACATCAAGGAAGGACCAAATTTCCAGAGTGGGAATCGGTTAAAGGATGGATAACCCTGGGGAATAACAACCGTTTTTATGATCTTGAGCAGTGTTATCTTTGTATTTATCTCTGCTGGCTGCTCCATAAAATGAGGAAGTTGGTTGAATTCCCCTTAAGGTCGCATTATGGTTCTCAGCATATTTTAATAAAAAATATTGTACTGAGTATCTCTTCTATGCCATTGTTTGAGGTAGATGCTTCCGTAGTGTGACTGTTAATCCTGATGTCAGTTTAAATGGATTCATGCCTATAATCCCATCATTCAGGAGGCTGAGGCAGGAGGATCCATGAGAATTCGAGACCAGCCTGGGCTACAAAGGCCAGCCTGAACTGCATAGCAGGACCCTGGCTCAAAAAAAAAGAGAAAGAAGAAAGAAAGAAAGAAAGAAAGAAAGAAAGAAAGAAAGAAAGAAAGAGAGAAAGAAAGGCCTATTAGATTAGTGGAGCACAGATCTGGATGGGTCCCTGGGTGACTGATTTTCAGGCCTGCAATCAGAGGAGGGAAGCCCCACCCCGGATGTGAAGCTCCCTGGGGAAAAGAGACTGAAGGGTCTGTTCACCAACAGCTCACGGTTATCTTGGACATTCACCTGCACTGTGCTCAGCTGTGGGATGCAGGCTTACACCCGTGACTCTCCAGTGAGCTTCCCGGTTTTCAGCCTTGGCTACGGCTCCCTCGGTCCCTCCAGTTCTGCTCTTCTGTCTTCTTGGGCCGAGCAGCTGCCCGATCCCCTCTCTGGCTCTCCTGACTCTGATCTCCTAGGTAGCTTATCAGAGATAAGCTACCTAAGTCCCCTGGCATAATTAGACGTCTCCTTTCTAGTCATTCTGTTCCAGAGAACCTAACTAACACACATAGGTGTAACTAGAAATCAAAGGGAGGAGATGAAGTTGAAGACAGCGCATGGAATTGCTCAGTTCCGGGTCTAGAAACCCTGATGTGGAAATGCACAGGAGGCCGCCGCCTCATGCCTAAAGGTGGGGCAGTAGTGAGGCAGGGAGCATCATCTGGCCAAGGGCTCCTGCAGTCGGCTGTGCTCAGCTCGGAAGCTGCTCCCCCCCTGCCCACAGCTGTAACAGCATTTAAATCCCTCCGTTCACCCTTGCTGGTAGGACTGGCGGCAGGGGTTTAGCATATGCAGCTGCATGAGACCGCCTGCCGAGAAGAGATCAGCTCTTAGCTCAGCTGTGCTGCTGTCATCTTGAGAATTTTAATAATTTTTGAACAAGGGGCCTTGTATTTATATTTTACACTGGTTTCTGCAAATTTGGTAACTGGTGTCCCTTGAAGATTAGAAAAAGACTGAATGGAGCTGAGTGAACAGAGAGCAAACACAGTTACCCTGGGCAGGGCCTGCGGACTGAAAAAGCTGCTGGCCTTCGGCGGAGTGCACCACACATATCCTGTCTCTGCAAGCCTTGAAGCTCCCGGAAAGGGATCACAGAAGTTTGCAGATGTATTGTGGAAAAACCAGCAGCACTTCCAACCCTGAGCTAGGACAGAGGGAGGACGGAATGTGGCAACTGAAATAAAATGCCAGCGTCTAGAAAGCAGTTATTTTACTTCACGATGATGTGCGATGTACAGGCAAGATGTAGAAAAAATACAAAAGGAAAGAAATACTATGGTAAAAAAAGATTTAGAACTTATAGAATATACAGTCACAACAGTTTTTTCTAATAAGAAAAATATGTATGCCACATTACATAATTGTGCAATAATATAATCGTATACTATAATGCAATACTGTAATGCAATTGTCTATTCACATATATAGAACATACATTACAAATATATAAGTGTATTTTTTTGGTACTGGGAATCAAAATCAGGACCTTGCACTTGCCAGTCAGGTGCTGTGCTGCTGAGCTACATCCTTGGCCCTACGAGCACACGATTGTATAATAGTATACTAACTTAACACGGGTACATGTATTTGCTCACATATACAGTATGTTTGTTCTCCCTGTCTGGCTCTATGTCTGTAATCATAAAGTAAAGTAAACTAAATTGTCCTTGAGTTTATTTCTCTCTCTCCCTCTTTCTTCCCTCCTTCCTTCTCTCACTGCACAGAGTGTAATTGGTTGTTCCATCATTCTCTATGTGACAAGTAGCCCTGTTATTTTAAACTGGACTTCTCTGGACCTTGATTTAATCATCTATAAGAAATACAAATAAAATCTGACAGTTTATTTGCATATTAAGAGTTTTCTCCCTTGTTGGGAATTACTTTGTAATAGTTTCTTACCAGACGCAGGTATGGGGGACTTGGGTTAGCTCTGGAGCTCTTAAAATGAGTTATGGTGAAGGCTTACATAAAAGAGACAATGGTTATGGTTTGGGGAGTCCGGGAAGGCCAAAACTCTCTCTAGGACCTAAGACCAAGACTTTCCTGCACATCTGGACTTTATTGGGTTTTCAGTCAAAGGAAAGGGAGGGCTGAGGTAAAGATGGAAAACTGAGCAGGACCTTGGGAGTTTAGATTGAAGACTTCCACTGCGCAGTGAGTTCTGCCAGTTAAGAGGACCGTCGTCACTGAGGTCGGCAGTGACAGCAGGAGCTAAGCTACATCCTTGTAGCAGCAGCTACAAGGACAGCAGCAGCTGCTGTCTTATCCTAAGAACCCGAGTGAGAGCCCCGTGTCCTCAGCTGTGACTCTGTCTTGCCCTCTGAGGAGTCACAGTGTCGTGAACCGACGCAGGTGTCTCCTGTGACCGTCGGCCTGGAGAGCAGTGCTTACTGCCGCTCTCTGAGCAAGTCCCTAGGCCTGCGGCAGACTCCTAGTAAACCCAGAAAGCCAGCTGATGACTTTAGAACCTGCGCAGAGCCACTCCGTAGTAGTCTCATCACGCAGGCACTGTTACTGGTAGGAATATTATTATAAATGTTTCAGAAAATTGTCCTTGTAAGACCAACTTGTGTGGTTCTGCTTGGTGGCAGAACATAAAGGTGGCCCTGGGCTCACACTCCCTATGGGAATCGGTGAGATTCCTCCTTGAACTGATGGGCACGGACAGTGGTTCATGCGCGCTGCGTGCAGCAGACTTCCTTTCTGTTGCGACTTCGCAGTCCCATGATCTTCCTTTAATGTGCTGCACTACGAACCCCGGCACTGACACAGTTGTTAAGTTTCTATAGCAATATATATTTTATGTTCTGCAAATGGTCTCTGTACAGTGCATTTGCACTTTTATAATCTTTTTGTTCACTTTTAATAACCTCACTGCAGTTCTATCCTGAATTATGCCTTCTAAAATATGTTCCTATTGTGCTCTAAGAGTATTTCTTGGCCCATTACAAAGAACTCTCATGCTTTATTTTCATTTTTCTTGTGAATTTGGACAATTTTGAACTTGAATGGGATATTTTTCTCTAAAGCACAATAAAATGTTTGTGTATTTTTCCTATATGGAGGAACAAATAGAACATGAATCTCATGAGTCTGCGCTCTTATGAATTGCAGTACTACGGAACAGTGCAGCTTTTATCTGATTTGACTCTTTATAAAATTTTATTTGCATGTATTTCAAAAAGTTCTGTGTAGCAATTGCATTGATTATATAGAGGGGGAGAAGTATATCTTTTCCTCTTTCCTTGAAAAAATAATAATAAGATCGCTCTTTTCCTATCTTTCTATAATCAACACCACACATAAATATATACATACGTACTGCATATATGCACTCAGATATAAACATAAATAATATGTTGTCTATGTATTTTTTGTTTTGTTTATGCGCAGGCAATTTGTGAGCTTCTCTATAGATAGACAACGGAGGTAAGGACGCTGTCACGGATCCTTATTTAGCACGGTACAAAGCAGGAAAAACAAAAAGCTAATGGATTAGCTATGATCATCTACTAAATTTTATCTTTAAACAGTTTCCAATTTATAGCATTTCAGCAACATCCAAACTTGTAATTTTAAGCTAATCGTGATACCTCACAGGGTCATTTAATTCTTCATTTTAATACTTGTTTTATCTTCCACGAACATTTTCATGGAAAATGATCTTAATATCAAAATCAATAATTATCTATGAAATGTTTACCAAAAACAAGGACATATATGGTAGTCAAGGAACAAGGTCTTTCTCTGAAACTTCTATCACTTTGTGTGAGGAAGGGGGGTCATATCAATTGGTTTATGTTACATGGGACAGAGGAATACCTGGAAGACAAGCTCTGCATATGTTTAGAAAATCAACTTTGCAGGTGCTGGTGAAAGTTGGAGAACATCCAACACTGTCTATTGATGCAGTAGGATATTTTGAGTGAATCTGAAAAACCTAAGGATCTAAGCATAAGTCAAAATCTTTCTGGGGACAGTTTTTAGAAACAGGCTTTGGCATTTCATGTTAATATCTGAGCAATGGGAAGACACTGGGGATTTTCAACAGGGTGGTAAAATGCAAAGTATGCACTGGAAGGACACATAGAATATTATAGGGGATGAGGTCATTAGGAAACCGTTACCATTGTTAACCATGACAATGAAGCGTATTTATAATCAAAGAAGTGACAGAATGCAGAGAAATGGATGAGGCCAATGAGGAGTAAGGAATATGAATATTTTGAAAATATTACCAAAGTTTCTAATCTAAAAGAGCATCACAGTCATTGAGAAAAGAATGGTATTTGCAGGTGGCCAAATACACCTAGGTACTTATCCAGGTATCATATATAGAAAAGATAATTTGGTCTCAGTAATTTTTATATGACAGATTGGTTCTCCTCAAGCGTGTGCTGAAACTTTCACAACCAGGTACCTGTGGATATGGCATAATTTGGCAATAGGGTCTTTGCATGTATAATCCATTAAGATGATGTCATTTGCATGAATCCTAATCTAGTATGACTCATGTCCTAAGAAAATCTGCAATATACAGAGAGAAGGCCTGAGGAATAAGAATAAAAGAAACTTTGCAGAGATTCTAAATGCATTGTGTAAAATATGTTAAAATTCTAAAAGATAACTTCATAGTCAAATGCAGTGAGTACATGTCACGTGTAAAGGACATTATTATCATTTTTCTACAAATGGCTCCTTAAGCAGTAATGGCCTTGTGCTCTTTCTCTGCCATTGGAGGCCAGGTCCAGTTCCATTTCCTATGTGCATAAACCAGGTGGTATCTTGTTGCTGCCACACTTTTGACGTTCCACCAGGGTCCCTCAGCCTTCCCCTATTGCTCTTGAGTACCAGTTAGAGTCTGTTGGAAAGTAATAAGGTATCAGGCTGTGTTGTTCTAGTTTATGGAATGTTTGGCCTCCATCATGGGACAATGATAGGAAATGCTGAGAAGGAATTCACACCAAGGACTCAGGCAGTGAGGAACCATTTGAGGAGGCGACCTGAAGGAGAAACACGGTGAGAGTGACACAGAGGTGGCTGTGGGTGACTTTAAAGAATGCAGTGAACCATGGATAAGCTTAGCTCAGCAGAAATAACATGCAGGGTCAAATCTGTGACATTTTAAGTGGAACTGCCGTGTGTATTGGGTGGGAGAAATAAGAGCTAAAATCCAATACATCATTTACCGTATTGCACGAATCGTTCCTGCTATGGCCTTACAGCACTTTCTGTTGGCTCCTGTGTTGCTTTTACAGATTCCCATCACTGTGCATGAGGGGATTCATGTTTTGTTATTTTCCGGTACTATGAGGTATTCTATCCTCCTGTGTTTCCGAAGCCAATCCTAGAATCAGCTGTTTTTCCAAGGAGCCTTGCTTATTTTCCCCTAATGATAATATTATTGTATTAGAAATCAAGATCTGGGTGCTAGTTGTACTTATGGGGTATCATTACTCCAGGCTCTCTCTGTCCAAAAATACAGGCATGAAAAACATATGTGCATACACCGAATTATGAATGTTTGTGTGCATGCATATGTATATTTATATGTGCATATATTTCTTTTATGTAAATATATATCTACCTGAAATGTATGTGCACATATTATTCTAAACATGAGTTGTACTGATGTCTCCAACTCTGAACTGTGACCATATGATCATTTTGGCCTTCCTTCCTTCCTTATTTGTGACTTCCCACTACAGCAGTGAGAAATCTCACATGCACCTCTTGCTTTCCATTTTTGCAGTTCCGGTGTATGTGTAGAGCTGCATTAGAATTGTTAACCAGTGTTGCAGCCATTGTCGGCTACAGCACAGTGCTTATGTGCAATTTCCTTTTGTTTTTTGGGGGTGGAGTGGGGTGGCGTACTCACGGTTGAATCCAGGGCCTTTGCATTGAGTAACAACCACAGTCCTTTTTATTTTACTTTGAGGCAGTCTCGCTCATTTGCCCAGGCTGGTCTGGAATTTATGATCCTTTTTCCCGAGCTTCCAGGTGCTAGGGTTATGGGCTTGTGCCAGCGTACCTGGCTCCTTTTGCTTTAGTCTCACGGGCTCTGCTTTTTCCTGAGTTACGTGTGTCAGAGTCCTTTCTGCTCACCCATGTTAGTGAGATGCTTTCACACACTTACTATTAAATTAGATTCTCTTGCCACAGTCCACATTCTTTACTGGACTCCTCCAACCACCTAACTGGTTTTCTAGAATATTTTCACACATGAAGACTAGGTCTTTATGCTTTAATGTCCTACGGGTTTTGACAAATGTATAATCTCATATACCGTATAACAGTACCATGCAGAATAGTTCAGCCATCCCAAAACCTTTCCTGTGCTTCACTCCGCCTCCCTCCCCCTGATAACGACTGACAATTTTACCATTGCTGTAGCTATGTTTTGTACAGAATGCCACATAACTGGAATGATGCAGTATACAAGCTTTTCTTACTGGCTTCCTTCACTTAGAATACACATTTAAGGACCACGCAAGATCTTTTGGTGTTTCAGTTGCCTTTATTGCTGAATAATGTTCTTTTCTAAGGCTGCACCATGCTTTGTCTATCCACCCAACTATTGAAAGATATCTTAATTGCTTCCAGCTTCTGGAATTGTAAATAAAACAATCTATAAATGTGTGTGTTTGTGTCACTCTAAAGTTACAAATCAGTTGGGTAAACACTTAGCAAAATGCTGAAACTTGTAGCCAAGCTATGCTTGCTTGGCACTGTGACTGTACTAGCTTGCGTTCCTATCATCAATGAATACACATTCTTGTTCCTTCATATCCATGAAAGCATTAATGTTGTCTTACTTTTGAAAAAACATTCTAGCTATTCTTTGGTGTGTAGAATTATACCAAGATAATAGGATAAATTGAAACAGAAAATATATTTTTAAATTCTTCCATTTTAGTTAATCAGATATAAAATTGTTTTACAAGGTCAAAATCAGCATGATATATTCTATTTTATAATGCTTCAAATCATATCCAAAATATGGTGACTCATACTTATGCAGATTACCAGAATGTAAGTAATTAAAAACTTACTTAGATTTAGATAAATCTAAAGATAAGTTGTGCTTGGGTTTAGATGTATTTTATGATTTGTTTTGCCATGGCAATAATTATGGTAGCTTTAAGAGTCATATGGTAGCTCATAAGAATCATAGACTGTCAAAACAACTGAAGAGGAATATAATTTTGTGTTTTTAATCTAATCTAAATATTTTGCATTATTTCTCAAATGTAATTTACTACCCTTACCTTTAACTTCATGGTTTGGCATTGTGTAGCTTCAAATTCAGGCAAAATTAAAGTAGTTCTTCCAGTCTATCTATAAATCAACTAATAGGAGGACACAGGGTAATTGCTGAGGTCTGAGGTTACTGAAATGTCCTTGGGTTAAATTTATAGGATAGTATAATAGGCAAGAAACAAGAGCTGTTTGCAAACAATTTCATATAAAATATACTAGTAAAAGGCTGCAACAAAAGCCTCTGCATGCTCAAGAAGCTAAATTGTTACTTTGCAAACATATTAGTGGCTTTTAAAAGCTATTCCTGATTATGATGGATAGGATTTTATGTATATTATTTTAGTCTTATGTATCAGTTAGTCTTGTTTATCAAATTGCCTGAATTAATAGACTCATGGAAAGGTGCTTGAACTGTGAAAGGACTAACCTCATCAATGAATTCGTCTACTGGTAACTTCAAAGCTGAATGGGTTATAAGAGGCGGGGCCAGTGGAAAAGGTGGGGCATGGGTGGGTGAACTTGTGGACTGTGACTGGCCCCTAACCTCATCATGTTGGGCTCTTCTCTGCTCTTGGATTTCTCAGTGTCATGCATCGAGCAGCTTTTCTCTGGCACCTGATGTTCCTGTCCTGAAACAAGCTGACCGTGGACTGCACCTCCCAAAACTATAAGCCTAAATAAACCTTTCCTCTTTTCAGTTGCAAGTTTAGGTATTTTATCTGAATGACAGAAAGCAGATTAATAGGTTACATGTGATGGCGGAAATGATTTTATCTTAATTGATTATAATCATGACTATATTATTAAAATTTAACATAGCATATTTTTATGGGAATAAAATTATTCCTGATGCATACATTTTCATTCATGTGCAATGCAAATTCTAAAGGGAACAGAAAATGTTACTGATACTATTTTATTTTACTTAGTTTTAACATTTGAAAAAGACAACTAAATAATGAAGTTAGAAGGTTTCCAGATGATTCAGTAGGAATTATAATTGATTTTAACTCATTTTATGTTGTTATTTATGGCATTTCTTTTCAGCTCACTTCAGCTCATTCTCCTCTTCTATCTTATTACATTACTGATATTTCTGGGGAGTATAATTTAAATAATGGCAGTTTGTTATAATGTGTGAATTGCCTGTTACTATTGCTCTAATCTCTAAGTGGTGTTTCATAACGTCCATAAGTGATGCAAATGTGATGAAATAGCAGTTTAAAATAAATGCTGTATATAGTACAATAATACACAGGGAGTGAAACGCAGCAGCCTGGATGGGAACTGACAAGGAAATGCTCCCTTCTATGTAAGGTGAGCTAAACAGTGCTGAGAAGTGCTGTCCTCTGCTCTTGACATTGTAGTGTGCATTGCCAACAGTGCTACCTTCTTCATAGTTCCAAGCCAAGTCTTGCAAACAGACAGCAATGAAGAGAATCACAAGTCTGAATCCATCTGGGGCCAGTTAGGATTTAGCAAGACTTTATCTAAAAAGGAAAATTACCAAAGGCTGGGGATGTAGCTTAGAATGAAGGCCCTGAATTCAAACCTCAGTACTGAAAAAAATTAAGACTTTAAAGTCACATTGTAACATGAGCATTTCTAACAGTGACCCCCCCCCAGGGCTGCACAATGAATGCTACTTTACTCCTCATTTAAAGTAGGTTCCTGATTGCCTGTTTTCTGCAGGACTGCAGGAGTAATAACCAGATGCCACTAGTTATTTGGTGCTTATGATGCAGGAGAAAAATGTGAGTGGTCAGTATGCTAAGAAAACCTTTGATGACTAATAAGGAAAAAAAGTCATCTTCAACCCTCTCTACCATGTCCCGAGAGACTCAAGTTGTCCCATAATCTGAGAATGGATTTGGGTATCTAATGTGGAAACGAAACCACACAGGCATTAGCAGAATATATGAGTAAATTATTCTTTAACACAGTTGAAGGGAAAAGCTCTCTGTGATGCAAAGTTCTAGAAGTAGTAATAAAAAAGAGTAATCACTTTGGCTAAACAAAACTCAATTTTCCCTTATAACAAGAGATATCATAAACAAAGATAAAAGTCAATGGAAAAAGCTGGATGGAAATAGTTACCACATAGCTAGCAGACAAGGGGCTAATATTGGTAACACAAAATACCCCTAAAAATTGAGGACGCACACTTTACACATTCTTTTCCAAATGCAAACAAGTGTAAAATATCACAACCACATCATTGATATTAATATACTCTAATGACTTTGCTCTGTTTCATCAGCTTTACTCTTTTGCATCATTACTTTTAAACCTGGGTCACTACACAAAAATTAAGTTTTGAATCTTTCTCATCCCAATAATGGAGAATCATGGAACCAACACAGCCAGGCTCTTGCAAACATGAAATCAGCCAATCGTGTAGCAAGCTCGCCACAGCGTCTGACATGCAGCAATTGTTCATTCATCCCCTGTTCCCAGCCACCACAGGGACTCAGTTCTCTTCTATTTTCATCCCCTCCTATTTTTCATTTAGACAAGCTCCATCCTTCTCAATCTGCCTGAAGAAGCCAATACATTTGCTCTTTGCTCTGTTTCAGTGGCTTCTAAGGTGTCCCAGTATTTTGCTCTTGGGTGGTGGAACAGCACTCTTGAAGGCTGAGACAGGAGGATCGCCAGTGGGAACTCCATCTGGGAAACTTGTAATTTAGTGAGATCTTGTCTTAAAAATACAAAAACTGGATTGGGATGTAGCTCAGTACCAAGGCACTAGGACCAAGCTCCAGCAGCCCCATCAGGACATGTTTATTTGGGGAATGGGAGGGAAGGAAGATGTTATAGTCAGGGGTTGTGCAGAGAACAATTAGAATCAGGACACAGAATTTATAATATTTTATGATGGTCACCCAGAGTAAAATACAAGAAAGTGTAGGAAATCTGTCCACAACACTAAAGACTCAGAATATTCAGCCAAGGGCCTGGATCCCACAGTAATGTCCTGCATGAGTCCAGATAACCTAGAGCCCATGACAATGCCTCCCACGAGTCCAACTGGAGGTCTAGAGCCCACAAGAAGGACTCACACCAGTCTCTTTTATAGATCTGCACTGGGAAGGCCCAAAGGTCAGTGGTGGAAGCTAGAAAGTCTATGCCAGCAGGGTGAAGGAGCTGTGCTGGTAGGTTGAGGGTTCTACACTGGAGCCGAGAAGTCACGCTCAAAATAAGAAGTAGGGCTGCTCTGAAAAGCACTACAGCCATCCTCAGCGACACAGAGGCCCCGAGGTCCTCCGACCATAAGCACAGTCAAGTACAGGCTACAAAGCCAGCATGAGGAGTTTCTCCTGGAGAATAAATGGCACATGTCTTCACCTCTGGAGCCAGGAAGTGATGCTCAATGTAAGAATCAGAGCTCCCCCAAAGTGAACCACAGCCACCCTCACCAACAAGGTCCCAAGCTCCTCTGATGACAATAGTCGAACTCACACTGGGGGAAGCTAGTCATGACGAGCTCCTCCAGGAAAGCTCAAACAGCAACATGTAGAGACACCCACAATGCCTCTCCTCTCCTTCTCCACATCTTTATGTACGCAGGCAACTTTCCTCAGGTAGAACATCTATGCTCAGCACCATGCTGATTTAATTCAGCTGGTGTTAAGTTGACCACAAGTTTTTAATCCATGACAGAAGGACAAGAGAAGTGAGATGTGCCATGGACATGCACCATTCCCTACAGTGGATGTAATCAGTACCACTGCAAACATGGGCTCATGCAAATAACAATATTAAAAAAAGAAAAAATATATAATTGAGAGAGGCTATTTGCATTCAGTTGATAAATAATGACAGAGAAGATGGGTCTCCATTCTGCTGAGTTCATGGCAAGGAAAGACCTTTCTCTTTCATCTCTTTTTTGAACATCTGTGGAACTTTTAGGAGAAAGGCCTCTGAATGGCAGTTAGATCATATGATACTATACTACTCAAGTAATAATTCCTTCACATGTAGGCTAAATAAAGTAAGCTTTTATAGTATTGCCTGGGGATCATTTATTGTATTTACTCTAACAACAGATATTAACTTAGTACTTGCTTCATGTTCATTTTTTAAATGGACGTGTAACTAGGAGCTCCATAGATATTGTTGCATAAATACAATTTATAGCTATATAGACACTGTTTATTGGGATTTATTGTTATGCATAAACAGTGAAATGAATGACTCAAAGTTGCTCCTTAGAAGGATGGCAAACAGATAATTAGCAATAACCATAAATAAAGTAGGAGTCTTTATTTCCATGAAGCTTTTACCTCACCTTTTCATTTGGAATAGTGTTCTGGAGTTTAAACAACTGATTGCATTTTCAAAATATAACCCCGTTATACCCATTGGAATATTCTTGTTTAAAGAAAATGTAATGGGCAGGTTTGTGTAGTACAGGGAGAAGAACTTGGCATGTGAAACCTACTGGAAGATGAGAAAAATTTAAAGTCCTTTCTTTAAAAGGGAAATAGAACTACAGCATAATATATAAACATTACAGGACCATGAGGCCTAAGGAAGTGAAAGTCTGCAAAACTAGCATAAGACCAAAGTCCAAAGCCAGTCTCCAGTCTCCAAATTGTATCCTTCTGTGTTGTAATGGGTATGGAAAGATATGGGCCAATTCAAAAAGATACTTAACATGATGTTTATTAAAACAAATCTTGCTAGCACTGGCAAATGAGTCTGCTGTGGACATTCCATAGCAGAATGTCCCCCCAAAGTCTCATGTGTTCAGAGGTGGGGCTTCTGGAAAGTAATTTGATCACTGGAAGGGCTCTCATAGGGAGTTGATCCACTGATGAGCTCAGAGCTAAATGCGCTATGGGGAAGGGGGTAGGGTGGGGTCTGGTTAGAAGAGGTGTGTCACTGCCTTTGAAGATTTCCCTTCCATAGCTCATGTTTTCCTCTCTGCTTCCTGCCTGCCATAAGGTGAGCAGCTTTTCTCCTCTGTTATCTTCCCTGATGCCATTGCTGTCTTGGAATCAACCAGCCATGGACTGATTCGGACCAACTACAGGCTGAATCCTACCATGCACTGACTGTGAGTCAAACTCTACTTCTCCTTTAAGCTGTAGAGGCTGGGTATCTTTTTTTTCAGCAATGAGAAATTTAATATAGGAAATCAGTACCAGAGAAGTGAGATCATTGCTATGATTGCACATATGTGTTTCAGAAGCCTTTGGAACTGGTTTTTGGGAAGAGTTTAAGGAACTCTAGTGTGTTACGAGCAGTGATTGATATGTGATATTGGTAGGAGATCAGAAGACTGCATGGCAAAAGGAATGTGGACAGTAAAGGACAAGCATAGGAGCTGTCAGCTGGGTATGAGAACTTTGTCATAAACTGGAATGGAGACCATACCTATTTCATGGTGGCAAAGAACTTTTCCAAATTTGTTCTATGTCTTAAGATTTTGGGTTAAATTTAAAAGTGATGGGCTAACTGATCTGATGGGGGAAATTTCAAGACAGCCCAGTGTTCAGGCTGTAGCATGAGTACTTATAGTTGCTTTTGACCAGATTTATACTGAGCATCAAGGGTAAAAATAGAGCAGAAAAACTTGAAAACTTAAATTTTGGCCCAGAGGGAACCACACATAAAGCTGGGGTTAAAAGAAGTGTGGCTGTTGAGCAGTGTCATTAAAAAGGAACCAAGTACTTTGTAGAGAAATGAAAAGAAAGATGTCTTGTGGGCATCTCAAAAATTGGTAATACTCCACCCATACCAGGCTCAAAGGTGCAAAAATTGTAAAGTTTCCTTTGAGAAGTGAGGGCTTGGGACTCTCACTCAAGAAAGATCTTTTAGGGAATTGGCGCCATGGTCACTACTGCTTATGCTGAGGGTCAACCTTGGCATGGTCCACATGATGCTGGTTTTATGGGCATGTAGAATACAAGAGTTGTGAGGTGAGGGAGGCTTCCACCCAGATTTCAAGGGAAGCCTTGGGAGGCCACACTATGTGCCTTTGAGAGGGCCACATGTGAAGCCGTGAGGGTGGAGCTGAAGATGAGTTGGCCCCTGGGAAGTTGGCCATCCCAGGCCCTTGGCATGTCTGCAAGGAAAGCTACAAGAAGGGCAGGAGCCAGCTCGGAAGAGAGGCCGTTTGTTGTGGCCAGCAAGGCTGAAGGCCAAGGCTGCCCAAGCAATCTCTTTGGAGTTCACATCTGGCCACAGTCTGCCCTGGTGCTGCATGTGGAGCTGCAGGGTTTAATGTATGTTCCACTGGGTTTGGGGCTTGCTTTTGTCCAATTCCTTGTATCTCTCTATTCTTCCTTTTTGGAATGAAAATGTCTGTCTTGTATTTTGGAAGTATTTAATTTTTTTGTCTTTTTACATTTTTTCACAGATAAGAGTATACCTTGAGTCTCAGAGGAAACTTTGGACCTGGACTTTTCAGCTCTGTTAAATGGTTAGTACTTCTGGTAACCCTTGGGATAGGACTGAATACACTTTACATACTAAGATAGATAGGAATAACTCAGGCCCACATATAAACCAGGTTTATATGTGGAATCTTTATATCCAGAATGCATCATGTGGTCAGAGGTGGAGCTTTTGGAAGGTGACTGCATCATGTGGCTGCTACTCATCAGTGGGCTGATACACTGATGAGCTCATAGTTAAACGTGCTAGCAGGAGGTTGGACCTGGTTCAGACAGATGCGTCACTGAGGCGGTGGCTTTGAAGGGTAACTCTCCATCCCTGGTTCCTCCCTTTGCCCTCTGGTTCCTGGTTGCCATGGAAGTTCAGCTATCCATTGTCATGCCCTGCTGCTATGGCTTTTCTGCTATGAAGCCAACCAAACATAGACAGACTCTCCTGAAAACTGTGCAAAACCCGCCTCCCCCAACCAACTGTGCTTGATTCACTCACACATTTGCCGCTTGAGTTTTCTCTAGAAGGCATGATCAAAATGTATGGTAAACATTTAAATTACATTTATTATTACAGTGAAAGGCACATTGCCATTACTCCCCCCTCAAAATGCCCTCATGCATCAAATATACTTATCTCATCATTTTTACCACTTTCTGAAGAAATTTGGGAAGTCCAGTTTTATGTAGCACTGCTGCCAAGTGCCATCCGACAGAAAGGTAGGTTAGTGAAATCATCAGAGTGTCTCTTCACACATTTGCTTACCAAGTCCAACATTGTCACTTCTGGCTTTCCCCAGTCAAAATGGTCATGGCATGTAAAAGTTTTGAATTGACTCGACACTGAGACAGCCATGATGGTGTGACTAAAGAAACTCATGAAAGAGCACTTTCAGTGCTGCCTCAGAAAGTGGCCAGAAAAATGGTATAGTTATGTGTGTTCAAAGCAAGAGGAGTATTTCAAAGGAAATTAATGGCAATAGTCTTTCAGTGTTCTAGAGTTAAGAAAACCCAACATTTACCATATATTTTAATCACACCACAAATGCAATAAATGGTGCTAAACACTGAGTGGGGCAAACATATAAAGAAAAAACAATTTCCACATTATTAATGGACTATATTTTGTAACGTGGTTGTAGTTGTTATATAAATAGAAGTCATGTTCTAGAAGATTTGTATACATACACACGTATTCCCTTATCCTATAGCTAAAAGTAGAGTATATGAGTTGCACTGCAGTAGATTGAATTAGAGCAAAGTGAAGAAGGACTGGATAAAGGCAAGAATGTACAGAATAATCTCTAGTCAGAGAATTCACTTTGCTTTCCACCTTTGCGTGGATCCACTGAATGATGCATGTGAAATGTATTATAGCATGGATACTGTCATTTAGAATAGCTGTTTAAAAATACCCTTGCAAGCCAACTTGTATGGACTGAATTAATTGGTAACTTCCATATGAAGGAAGGTTGGGGTGCTGGCCTATGCTGTGCTCTGGTTATCTCATTTGTGGCTTTGGGTCAGAAAAATTATTCATCAGCATCTGAGAGCCAAAGAGGTCCTTGATATTTGAAACCTCCCAGAAAGGCAGCCTGCGAAGCTGGAATGATATAAACTGGAACAAAAGCAGCTGCTCTTCCTGGCCTTGGTGAGGGCTCATTGGATTCCACGGTTCAGTGACTCAGAGCTGAACAGTATGAAACTTTATCACAAAGAGTTTTGTTCTGCTTTAAACCTGCAGATGGAAAGTAATTTAGTTCATATGCTGCAGTGATGCAAATCAAAACCCATAGCATTTTTATTAATTGCAGAAAGCAGACAGGGCTTTAGAAGCACTGAAATACCAGCGCAGTGCCACAGAAATGCAGAATGTTAACCCTGGGATTGGAAAGATGTCCAGTGTTTTGGAAGTAAAGTGTCTGCTTATACCTGATTTTATAAATGGAACTTTGGCAATGAAAAAATCAGCACAAGGGGTTTAATGTAAAAATAATTCTTTGGTATAAACTAAAACTTCTTAATTTAAATCTTGACATTAAGTACCTGTTAACTTGTTTCTCATTTAAAGTGAATGTGGATTGTTATTCCTGTTCAGCCGATATTCCTATCCTCTCTTACTTTGGATACAATCTCATTTTTGTTACTAAGGTCTCCTCTGCCAAGTATGTAAGGCATAAGGCACTGCCTGCTCCTTTGATAGGAAATATGCGGAGTTTGGCACAGCAGTCAGTAGGAAAGACTCAAATAGTCATAAAAGATCAGACGCAGCAGTCCTGACTAATACTGCTCAAAGGAAGGGAAATAGACAAAAATAAAAATCTCTTTCAGTGCATCAGTGAGTCACATATTATACATGCAACTCCCCACTTCCCAAATGCATGTGACAAGAGTGCTTCCAATTTGCTGTCAGGGCAGTGGCAGTGATGGCCCTGACGCCATTCACCACCATGACAACTGCCCCGATGGCTCAAGGACTTAGTTCTATTTGCTGTACTGCACCCCAAGTCATTTATACATAACTAAATTTATATACCCAGATCAAAAGTTTTACAGTAAGCACTCAGGTCTACCTGGTGTCTGTACTACTAGTTAACTGGTTTCTTTCTTCCTCGGAAGTATTTTCACATCACACCATCTAATCCAACAGGTTGTACATCACACGTTCTCAAAAGAATCATTGTAACAACTTGTGGAAATTCTTCTCAAGCCCAGTCACCAGGGATTTGGACTCAGGCATCTGAATGTTAGTATTATGTTTATGAAGTAACTCAAATGTATATCTGGAAGGCACACTGTGAAAGACTGTCTAAAACAGTCGCTTTAAAATATACTGCTGTTGCACCCTTACCACGAAGACTTTTATATTTATATATATATATTTTTTAAAAAAACCAAATAACAATGGTTGGTAAGGATGTGGAAAAATCATAGACAGTGTGCACTGCTGGCAAGCATGTAACATGGTGCACATAATGTGGAAAACCACACACACACACACACACACACATGCACACACACATGCACACACATACATGCACACAAAATGCCATGTCATACAGTAACACCCCTTTTGAATATATGCCCCCCCAAAATGAAAACAGGGTCTTAAAGAAATATTTGTAAAACCATGTTCATATTAGCATTAATCACCATAGCAAAAGGCAAAAGCCACTCATTTCTGTTGATAAATAAGCAGGTAAAGAAACTGTGGTCTCTTTTCAGGACAGACTATCATCCAGCATTAGAAAAGAAGTAAATTCTGACACAGGCCACAGCGTGGATGAATCTCGAGAATATTTTGCGGTGACGAGAACCATTCACAAAGGAGTAAGACTATGGGACTGCCTTTAGGGGAGGCAGCCTGAGTGTCAAGTTCACGCAGAAAGACATGTCATGGTTTCTAGGATGGAAGAGGACAAGAGGGTGGCCACTTGGTTAATGGGTTCAGGGTTTCAACTTTATAGATGGAAAGAGTTCTGGAGATTGCTTGTACAACAATGTGAATGTACTTAACACTACTGACCTGTACACTTAAACGTAGGTAAGATGATGCATCTATGTCTATTTTATGATGAAAAAGTGGCTTCTCCTCCACATGCATCTAGGGACTGATGCAGAAGCCAGCACCATGGTTTTCTCAGACACCTTGGCCGTGAAGGGAACCCCAGAAGGGCAGGGGTTTGAGGAAGAACGAAGAAAACCAGGGTTCTTTTGGAAAGGAAGAAACTTGGAAAAGACTGTAAACTGCAAGAAAAGATTCAAGGGAGAAAGACAAGGTCATAAAGTGAGGCATTTAATGTAACGTGCAATGCTGAGATGTGAGTCACAATTTAAACCCGGCACCTGCGAGACCCTCGACGTTCTTCAAACTTCAACGTATACTTTACATCAGAAAGACTGCGATGAAAGGTCTGACAGACTCTAGTTTTCCATATGTCTAAGACATGTCACTGAGAGTGGTATCATGGTTCCAATGCCTACCTTAATGCCTAGCAGCTTGCCAGCACTGAAATGCTGAGTGTTTCAGTAGCAGTTTCGGGAACAGTGGAGAAGAAAGCGGAGCCCATTGGTCTTGTTCTGTAGATGCCGTTCACAAATGAGTTGACGATCGTGAGTCTATAAAATGCAGCTGGTATTTCAAAACAGCAATGGTAATTCTGGGACATGCTTGGGAATAAAGAATATAGATTCCAACCTGGGGACTAGAAATGATTTTATCTCTTTCTGAGCTTAGAAACAGTTTTGGAGGAAAGATGATTGATCCTTCATTGTTCTCCCATACAGAACAATCCAGCTGCATCATCTCTGGGCTTTGCCGTGTTAAGATCACACAATGCGAAGGTCAAGCATTCACTGTTTGATTTTAACGTACAGCCTGTTTTAGACAGAGGAGGTCTAGGCTGGCTGTGTGTCTCGTTTCCACGAATAATTTCCAAACATGCTTGATGCAGAGCTGAGCAATATTTGAAAGGTAGCGATACAGGTATTTCGAGGATCTAAATAAGCTTATTTCTGCATGCATTTAAATCATCAAATATCTTTCCCCCATTATCATTTACTCCACTTAATTTACTATAAGTAATTAAAATTAATTGATTTACACTCATACTTACTGCAAACATGAAAACAACCATCAGCGCGTGTCAATTGTGGGCTGTGGTAAGATGTCGTCAATGAGGCCAACAAATTATAAAAAGACTGAAATTTCCTGACAGCGAGGTTGATCTCTGTAAAGTCTCCCCTCCCCTCCTTGGATTACTACAGAAGAGTCTGACATATGGTCCTTGTGCTGCTTGATTACTCGTTTCTTTCCCACTCCAGTTAACATATTTTGCTTATTTGTCATTTCTAATATTTTAGCTAAAATTGTGCCATTTTCCTCCTTTCTGTCTGACTGATAGCATGAATCTTGATTGCTAGGGAAAAAATGGTGCAGTCCTCTAAAGAAAGAATGAAGATCTAATCAACACAATTTCCTTCAAGAATCTGACATTCTCTTTGGAGGATGATGGGCTGCCCATAAATGAGAACATGTGTGGGGAAACCTCCTTCAGTCTCTGGTATTTGATTAACTTGTAAAAGCTAAGATCAACTGACAAATTCCATTATACATTCAAATTATATTTCTAAATTGGCTTAATTTTTTAAAGTGATAAATGAACCTTCGGGGAAAAATTCTTTTATGATATGCATAAGCAGAAATAAGTCACACCATTAACTCTATGCCTGTGTGCGTGAGCTTCCCTATTTCTCTTGATTAACAAGATTGATTAACAAACAAAACAACTGGTTTATAGGTCAACCATGATGTTTACTCTCTAGGAAGATAAAGCAGTTTAGAGCAGACAAGAGAAAAAAATGATGATGTCTTTGGGAAAGCAATAAAACTCCCCTGAGATTCTTTCTATGCTAGCCATGCAGACCATAAATAGAAAACTGTCCACAGGTACTGAATTTGCTAATGACTGCCTGGTAGGAGCCATTCAGGAAGATGCCATAGCTTATTGCAAAAGACATTTCCGAGTTAGACTTTCACAGAGTCACATAGTGATCAGTAATATGTCGCTAAACATTTGCCCCCTCTGGAGACCTAATGTACCACAGTTAAAAAAGGAAAAGAGAGTAATACTTCTCCCATGTTCTCTTAAAGTCTGACCCACTGTCAGCACAAGCATATAGCAAATCCAAATTTTATGGAATGGTTGGAACCCAGACTGTTACATAAAAATCGATCTTTACACAAAATGGAAATTAGTAACTTACTCAGGAATGTTATTGAAAAAATAGTCTATTGACTGGTGGTAGATACTGCCATTTCTTTTTTCCTATTGTTAAATGAACAGGTACAAAATATTGATGCATTAGCAAACAGAAAATATTCAATAAAATTACAGT
The DNA here is from genome assembly GCA_004027295.1 of Dolichotis patagonum. Lineage (NCBI taxonomy): Eukaryota > Metazoa > Chordata > Mammalia > Rodentia > Caviidae > Dolichotis > Dolichotis patagonum. The sequence goes on from PVJX010004699.1 coordinate 26,168, forward strand.
TAAGCTCATGAGAGTTATTTTGATCATCTCTACTAGTCAGTCATCTTCATTCATCAGAAATGACATGTTAAACTCAATGTTTACTCTGTCAACAAATGTTATGGATTGTCGCTCTTTTACTTTTTATTCCTCAAACTTTACCTGCATTGTTTAGATTATTCAAGTTGCCTTGCAGAAGGAACAGTACCAACCAGCCCTCCCTAACTGTGCTCTGAAGACAGACAAGAAATAGAAGATTCGGAAACTTCTTGCAATTACCTTCTGCTGCATATGAGACATTCAAAAACTAAAGGCTCAGGGAAGTTAGAGACCCACCTCTGCCAAATTACACAGCAAGTCTGGTTTGAGTATTAGACTGTGCCACTGCAAAAGTATATGAGTTTCTTTATAAAAATATATATGAAGAGTGAGTACCCCTTGTGGAAATGTTAAAAGATGACAAACAGAAAGTGGTACACAAATATTCACAGCTGAATTATGTAGTAGTAAGCTAACAGTGGGAACAAGATTTTTGTCCATCAACTGAGAGTTTATGAAATGTGCCATACCATGTTTGAAAAGAAATTAAGTACTGATGCAAACTCTAACATGAATGAATCTTGAGAGTATGCTAAAATAAAAAAGCAATCACAAGAGATCAGATTTTTTATGAATAGAGTTGACTGGAACATCCAAAAGAATAAAATCTATAGGGAAAGAGAGTAAATTTTTAATCACCTGAAACTGAGGAAAAAATAATGTGGTTTGGGTTTTTTTTTGCAAGGAAATAGATTTAATATAGGATACATAATATAGGGTTATCTTATAATATTCACCAAAAAACCAAATGCAAAAAAGTGCATGAAACCCTTTCATGCACTAGAGACCTAAAGAATCCTGCCCAGATCCCACCGCAGTGTCCTGTATGAGTCCCGCTGGAGACCTAGAGCCCAAGACAATGTCTCATCCAAGTCTGTGTCGAAGATCTGCACTGGGGAGGCCTAGAGGCCAGTGGGCAGGTGGTCTGAACCAGCGGGATGGAGGATCTGTGCCAGCAGGCTGAGGGAGCTGTACTGGAGCCAGGAACTGACGCTCAAGGTAAGCACCCAAGCTCCCCCTGAGAGAAGCGCAGCCATCCTCAGTGACAGTGAGGACCTGAGCTCCTCTGATGATGAGAATGGCTGAGCTCACATCAGGATAAGCAGCGTGACAAACTTCTCCTGGAGGAGAATCAACAGCACCATCTTCCCCTCCAGGTCTCCTTTTGTACTGTGGGCAGCAATCCTCAGGTGGGCCTTCTGCACCCAGCACCGTGCTGACTCAGTTCAGCTGGGGGTTACAAGCTGACATCAGTGAATCCACCACAAAATGCTAATGGATATGGAATATCCTTTTGAGAGGTAAAATGTTTTAAACTTAGATTGTCTTGATGATTGTATAGCTGTGATTGTACTGAAATTATTGAGTTGCACTTTTTCAATGAATGAATGCTATAGCATGCAAGTTATTTAACAAGATTTTTAATAAAATAAACAGTAAACAATGATTTAGACCTCAGTTGTCATGGCAACCCTATTGCCTTTCTTCATTTTATTCTATTAAGTAGAAGAGTTCTTGGGTTTAAAATCATGTAATTCAGGAATCATTTGTGAGTATGCTTAGGAATCAGTTGCCTTGCAGTATCCTGAACAAGGAACATCCTTTCTAACTTTTTTCTTTTGTTTTATCAAAAGTGTTCAGCGAAGCAGCTGAAATAGTCCACCAGCAAGCAGATCAAAAGTGTGAAAACCTGAAATGTCTTGAGTTTCTTGGACATATCATTAATTAAGGAGCTATTTGCTGGTGGAAATCCAGCCATCCTTGTAGGAGAGACTCTTTTTTACTAATATAATGTGGCTAAACTCATGCTATTCCTTTGAAAGTAGTTACCAAGGGAGATTATATATACTATAAATATGTGCTTATTGATTTAAATACTTATTAGACTTTTACTGTCATTCTGAAATTGTTTTAAAAACTTTTGATGTTTTCTCTTGAATAGTGATAGTGACAGATTCATGTGGCTGAATTTTATTTCTGAGTTGTGCCAAAAATTATTGGAACTCAAAGCAAATTAACATGACCAGCAATCTCACTGATTTATGCAAACTGTGATTCAAAGATCAATATCTATCTGGCTTTCCCTAAAGAAGAATCACACATTACTTTGAGTAATGAGGGAATAATTCATTTGATATTTTAAATATTCTTATTGTTTTAGACACTGCTAGAAAGTTTTATGATAAAGAGTAGTATCAATAAAGAGAAACACAATTAGCATTTACTCTCACTAAAGTTAATAATTCTCCATAATTTATCTCAAATTTCTTATGAGAACTCTCTAAGATTTTTAAAATTCCATTTTTATTGAATATGAGTGTTCTGTATACAAATAGTGTAGAACAGGGTTCGATCCTAGCTATGTGTATAATAAGTGTAAATTTTTCATTTTTACTTGGAATACTGTCTTTTCTACTATAAGACAACTCTTGTTGAGAAACATTTACTTATATACAATTCATTACAATACAGTTCATTAATTAATTCAACAAACCCATATGATAGGTGTTCTAGCTGTTGGGAATTCAGTAGAGCCCCAAAATAGACAAAATTCCCTGCACTTATGAGACTTAACCCCAACAAGGAAGATGACCCTTAAAAACACAACTTAGTGAAGTACACATTAAGTTAGGGAATGTGAGGGCTACAGAGAAAGATCGAGAAAAGTGTGGGGAGAAAGACCCATGAGATGATCCGGGTTTCAGGCAGAGGTGATGACAGGCAGAGGCACTGAACCCAAAGAGGAGTGTTGTGGTATTTTCAAGGAGCCGTGATCAGAGTGAGAGTAGGAGCAGATGATAAAGGCACTGTTGATAATGTGCTCTGCTTACCCTAACTCAGAAGCAGGGCGTGCCTTGGTAGGCTTCTGAGAAGTGAGGTGACGTCCTAACGAGCACTTCTCAGGAGGATCCTGTCTGCCGGGTTTAAAGGATCTACCCACCTCACTGTCCCCTAGGATCTCCACTGAGGCTCTCAGACTCCAGCCATTCCCAGGGCTCCCCAGGCCAAGTGGACAGGATGACTCCCACTTTTTCCATGGACGATCTTTCCAGATTCCCTGAGTGCTGCTGGGAAGCAGATGCAAAAGGTCGCTCAGGAGCCCAGGGTGGGAGTCATCCCAGTCCCTCCTCTCCAGGGCCACAGAGAGGAGCAGCACTGGGCGGAGCACCGGCCTGCTGGACTTGTGAGCTGGACCTCGACGCCTGGGCACTAAGGAAGACCAATCTTCCCAGCTGCACCACAGTCCCCACACGCTTTCAGCATCTATGCCATCTCTCTGCGCACATTTTAATAAGTAGCTTTGTTGTCCACAGGCTTTACAACCCTGGTTTCAGAGCTCATTGCAGTGAAATCTACCTGACAGGAAAGTGTCAAGGAGTGGCCTAAATGAAGGACCTTACTTGCAGGCATTGTCCTCACCCAGGAAGAAATGAATTCAGGTCCACCTCCTCCAGCTGTGACATTTCCCAATTTGGGTGCAGAGCTTGAGTTTAGCCGAGACCCAGCTGTCACATTTTCCTATTGGTTGATGTTTGCTGATTGGGAAAAGGAAGAGCAATGAACAGAAAAGCAGGACAGGCATGTCAGTGAAGTTCAGGAGAAACAGTGATAAGGGGCATGGCTGTGTGGTTTGGCTGCAGTCTGTGAGTCATGGACACAGATGTCAACTCGGGCGTCTGCCTCAGTGGTGCTTAGTTGGTAATGTCAGCTACTTTGGGTAGAATCGGCTCACAGCGCCAACAGCCTGGTTTCATCCGGACTGCTCTCTGGGCACTAAGGCCAGCACTGCGGGGGTCCTCCTAGCTCCACCTACTGAGTAATCGAGGGAGCCCAGGGCAATGAGAGGTGGCTGGAGATCAAGGCAGAGCTTTCCGTCCTGGCAGCACAGGGTGGACCAGTGGAGGAGGCATGAGGATAGCAGGCAGAGTGGGAGTGGGCACCCAGTCCAGTCCCGGGCTTCTCCTTCCACTTCATCTCCCTCCTTCCTCCAGCCTCTTCCTCACAGAGCACCTTTGGGTGAAAGGTTACTGGACCCTCCCCCACCCCTGCGGAGCTTTGTTCTGGCTCCTAGGGACTCCAGAGGTGACTTTCACTCTTAGAAAGGATACGCTGCGGGGGTAGCAAATGCGAGCTGGTCAGAAGAGAACCTAGACCCTGGGGATGGATCCCCATACAGGGCAATGGAATGAGCCACTTGTGCTCGCATGTCCAGGGAGGGATGGCACCCACGGGGTTACATCTGAAGGCATTCCCTTGCCTGGAGCTCAGCACCCTGGGGATAAGGGATAATGTCATGTTTCCTGGGACAGCTGGCAATGGCCCTGTGACAGGAACAAGCGCTGCTTGCCGTCCCTGGGCTTGGTTCTCCAGGCTTCAGGGAGGAGAACGCAGCCAGGCAAACCTGCTGCCTGCTCCAGAGCCCTGGTTCCTTGGAAATAGCCTGTCAGGTGCCCTTTGCTTCATGAAGCTGCTGTCCCTTGAGAGTAGGACCTCCATTCTGATCTCCTGTCAGGCGCTGGGAGCCCAGCAGCGAATAAACCTTCTGATCTGCCTGAAATTGCTTTTGTTCTATCAAGGCCTGCTGCAGGGAGGCCTTTACTCGGATGAAAATTGGATCTGTAAGCCCGCCATTTTCTTCTTTAGGCAGCTTGCAAAACTTCTTTCACCCTTGTTCATAGGGAGGGAATCCCAGGACTTTAAATTTATAGTCATTAATAAGCAGGATCCTGCCTAACACAAGTATTGTTTTCCTATATGGCGCAGGTGTGGAGAAAGCCCAAGACCAGACAAAAGGCTTTTCACCAGTGAAAAATGAAAGTTAAACTTCGACGTCAGCTCCAAGCACGAGGTGGGTCCTAGCAGGAGCAATTAATTGCCATTACATTGATTGGAACCTTGAAAACAATTAGCAAGTGTCCTGGCTGATGTGACAGATTCATTAATCATTTAATATATTCCTACAAATTGATTTATCAATCAAACAGCTACCTCTGGTTGAATAACTCACCACTGTGCTTATGGCTTTATTCATAACACTCATCTGTTTTAAAAAGATATCGAGGGGCTTTAGCTGAGTAGATTGTGTTTGAATTGCTGGAAATTCCAGAGGCGAAGGGGTTCACAGGAAGATGGTCCAGGGTGGGAACAGCATGGGAGGGTCAGGTCCCTTTCTGCAGGGAAAGAGATGATGCTGACAGGAAGACATGTTCCGGAGGATGTCACCAGGATGAGGGAGCCAGGTCCAGGCGCAGCTAGACCTTGTCCAACCCAATTTTAAAGCTGCCTTATGAGCACATAAAGGCTTGGAGATGAAAACTGCTCCACGTCACGCAGCTGCTCCTCCCAGCGGGCCTCTCCAAGGTGACCTGGCAGCCCCTCCCAGGCTAACACTGGCAGCATCCTCACTGCCCGTATATGCCACAACGGCTCTCATCACTGAAATCACGTTACCTTCAAAGTAAAATCTTGCCAGCTTCTTTTATCCCCTCTCTCCTGGAACTGAGGGTAAATTGTAGGCTACTTCTGCTGATAGTACTTCCAGGATGTGATGATGGCTTTCTTGATTCCCTGAATTTACTGTGCTCTGAGTTGTGAGTTTTCGTGCTGCATGAGGGCTCCCGCCTCTTTCCCATCTCCATTTCTCAGCATATTTCCATTCTCATGGCTTTAGTACTGGATGTAAAAAAGAGCGCTCCGGATGCGAAGGAATGTGCGGTCACAGCCTCCGTTACTGGAACTGCTAGAGCTCTGCGTGAACCTTCTGTCTTCATTTGGAACCTTCAGTACGTTGTTGTCTCCTCATGGGCTTTCTGCCCGCTAAACATTTCTTGCGATCTCTGTTACAGGATTCACCCTACCCCATACTAGGTCCAGGTTGCTCTTGAAGGCTTTCTTAGGAAGAAACCAACATACTGCCAGTTTATTATGGTGATTCGAAGTTAAGGAAAAAGTTGCTGGATTTGAACATTTGCTCCTCAGTTAAGACAGTATGAGCAGATGCAAGGATTTGACCTTGTCAAGTCACCTCTTCCTAGTCTGTATGACAAGGATCGTGTAACACTCAGGTCACAGGATTGCTGTGAAGAGGAATCAGTGTTTCCTTGTTGTGCTTGATACATAGGAAGCACTCAAAATGTACATTATTATTATTTTAAATGTTCAGTCTCATTCAGTACATTGCCTTTTTTCTTTCCATTTCTATCCTTTACATAAGGTAGACATGAACATATTGACTATAACTGAGAAAAAAGTCTCAGATCTAAGCCTCTTTCTCTCCTTGACTCTTTATTTATGTTAGGAATTTTTTCCTGCTTTCTTTGTCCTTTTATTCCTGGATCCAGATCTCTGAGTCTGCATTCTTTTGAACTTACCAGTTTACTCATATTATTCCTTATATTCTCTATGACTTTTCTTGAACTCTCAGATGTTGGCCGGGTGAATGCTGCTTATCACTACCCGAGCTATGGTAACAGTGGCTAGAGTGGAAGCCACTGCATTGCGTCAGCCCTGTCCCACTTACTGGGGGGACTTTGGTAGGGGCCCGCCTAAGCTTGCTTCCTTTACCTGAAGAAGCAGGGATTTCTTAGACTTCTCCCAGCCTCAGTAGGCTTCCTCCACGGAGCGAACGGAACCTGAGACCATCACTTACCCGTGTCTGGGGCACAGTTTTGACCAGCTCCAGCACGTTGGTATTCCCTAAGGTACTAGGTCATGGATGGTGCCATTGCACAGAACAAGCATGGCTGTGGCCTCAGGAGCTGACGGCCCCGTGACCCCGTCCTCCTCGCACTCATCCTCCTGTCCATGGCTGCTGTAACCCTCATCCTCTCGTCTTGGGAGTCATCAGAGACACGATGGCTGCTGGCAAGCGTGCGTGGGATCTGCGGGTCCCACACTTTCACGAGCTGCCTTCTCCCAGCTTTTCTCTGCTGCCTTGAACTTTCAGTGCTATTTCCTTGACTTGTTTTCTCTTTGTGGTTTATATTTAGGACACAATGATTCCCTCAAGTCTTTTCCAGTCCTTGCTGTTGTGAGCCTTAATGAGAGCCATACACATTAGGCTTTGGGCTTAATAGTATGCACTCTTCCACTTCAGAAATCTTCTTTTTATAACTTCAGAAAATTGGGACATAATTTGCCTGCTGTTAATCTCCTAATGTCTACATTGCCACCATTCCCCAAATGTCACTGAGAGTTTATCAGCTGCTTCTCACAAAGGTGTCTCGTGCCCCAGTACACAGTATTTATAAAGCAAGGGACTTGGGTTGACATAGATTTCCCAGGTACTCTTCTTTCCCCACTCAGGGTTTAATTCTTTCTTACTGAAGATCTCTGTTCCCACATTAATCCATGACAGAAGATAAGGCTAAGAAGCTGGAATTTCTGCATTTCCCGCAACAAGCAACACCATTTTGTCAACTATTTCAAAAGCAGGTTACTCCTCTCCTATTGGTATCTTGTTTTGAGCCTACTGCAAAGATCATTCCATTTACTCTATTTATTTCTCACAAGTCTTGGTTTGCTCTGCTTAAAATTACTTCAGGACTTCCAATCTTTGCTGTGCGTCCCTTTCCAGTGAGAACTCATAGAAAGCTCCATGTGCACAGGTTTATTTGTATGCTTAACTCTTTGCGGTATTTTTTTTTTTTAATCTCTGTGTGGTCATGATTTTTTTCCTAGGAAGGATCTAGATTCTTTGTGAGCCATATCTATTTTTAAGAGCTTTTAGCCATTGGCTGAAATCTATCTTTTAGCAGAAATTTTCCTACAAGCAGCTGATGTATTTGTGACCAAATCTAGAAGTTCTTGCCATGGCTGTTATAAACATTAGAGTAATACTATCACAGTCACAGAAACTTCCCACGTTTCCATTTTACAGTTAATTGGTTACTCTTGGGTGGTCAGAATTAAGTGGAGATAGTACTCGTGCTTGGTTCCTTTTCCTGTGGAGAGGTAAAATCATTAATGAGGTAAATAAAAAATTTATCAGATGCCCTGTTCCATCAGGATGTAACAGCTATCCAGATAACAAAAGTGTCTCGGAATTCAGATACTTTGTCTTACAATTGGTATTAGCAGAGTCTAACCATTCAACAGGAGGACTGGAGTATATTTCCATTTCTTCATGACATCAATTCTCTCTCTCTCTCTGTGTGTCTTTCTTTCTGTCTCTCTGTCACACACAGACACACACACACTCATGCATGCATGCACACACACACACTTTGTTCTTCATAAAATGCTGTTCATTATTCTCCCACAATGAAATTACAGATTTTCCTGACAGAGACCTTTGTAACTTAGCACTATGACTTCCCTATCACGACTTCTGGGGAGCAAGTTGGCCTCCTGCCATGGTGCATTGAGTCACAGACCATTCTGGTCCGTCTTGATGTACATATGCAACTCTGCAGTTAACTCTCGATTTACAAATTGAAACATAGATAGTATCATCATACCATTTGTGATAATATCTCATTTTTTATTTCTACAGTCTTCTCTGATGTTTTTCTAATATTTTCCAAGAAATTTACTAACAGACTGTCTTCATTGTAGTATCATTTCAATAAAAGTTTAATGAACACTGCAATTTTTTTTTTGGTTAACTAAAGTTTAACAAAAGAGAAATTTTACTAATTAAGAAGCATCAGTCTCCTAAGAATTTTATTTTTCTTACATTGAAAAGTTCAGGTTTGCTATGCTTAAATTTCCCCCAAAAGCTCATGGGCTTTTGGATGCCAGCTTGTAGGGCAATGGGGAGACCTGTTGGAAGAAGTCAAGTCACTGGGGCTGTGCTCTCCTCCCCTCTTTCTGCTTTCTGGACACCAGGAAGCTTTGCTCTACTATGTGAACCCGCTTGGATACATCATGCTGCCACAGGGTCCCAAACAACACAGCCAACCGACCATGGACTAAATAAAACCGTGAGCCGGAGTATTTTCCTCAGGCACTTGTCTCATCCATGAGAAGCTAAGCTCTGATAAAGCTGAAGAAAAGTGATGGCAATTTTTATGCATCAAATGATAGGCATTGCCTTTGTATTCTTTTCCCAGTTCTTCCACAATTTTTTCTATATCATCTTCTAGGAAGTCAGTGATCCCTAAAACAACAGCTTCTTTAACTTTAAATGTTTCTCCTAGTTCAGAAGCATTTCCTGGGGAAATTTCAAATATTCCAGAAAAAGGGTAAGGATGGCCACCATAAGCAAATTCTCTACCATATACTTCAATTCCTGAATGAAAAACTCCAGTTCCAATGGATGAGGTGTATTCATTCATCCGGTACATGTCGTACACGTTGAGCACCACTAGCTGGTCCGCCCCCATCCTCCTCCTCCCCGCGGCCGCCACCTCGAACACTGCAATTTTTGCTGTTGAAGAGCTGACACGTTATTAATTGCTTTTACTTCAAAGAAGGGATGCATTTTTCTGTCTCCAGTGTTAAATTCTCTCCAGTGCTTTAGAGAACATTGTCTTACACATGGCTCTACTGTCATCATGACCTGCCCTTTCAGCCATTCTCTTGATACACTACACCAATACTCTTCCAAAACTACAGGTTTTGTATTTGTTGTTCCAATATCCCAGAAAACACATACTGGTCTAGGGCACGATGTATGTATTTAGGCTTTTAGATTTATTTATTTATTTATTTATTTATTTATTTTTCCAGACCCACAAATTCCTGAGTTAGATATTTTTTTTGTAAGAAAGCCTTTCTGTGATTTTTTTTTGAATCGGTACCAGGGATCGAACTCATAACTGTGCACTTGCCAGGCAGGTGCTCATGCTGCCGAGCTAAATCCCCAGCCCGTTCTATGATTTTTTAAAATTACATTCTATTTACTAAATTTATATTCCAGATCTCTTCTGGTATCCTCCAGATTTTCCCTCAAACTTTCTTTTGGCAAATTTTGACCTCTGTCTTTTGGCAAACTGTATATTTCTTGGCAGGTTCCCAATTTTGTGTCACACTGGTATTCTGGGAAGATGCTTTTTCTTCCAACAGATATGCCAGAGCTCTGCGGAGTTCTTTACTTATGCCTCAGTTATCAGTGACAGCTGTCCTAACCAGTCTTGTGCTTCTGGGACTAGGAACTCTTTTCCTCACACTTGTCAGAGCTATTAGGTGGTAGCTGGCACAGTCTTCTAGGAATCTTTCTTGCTTATTTGTAGTACTGAGACCAAGGTTGAAAGCATGGATTAAAGTACTAATAATGTAGCTTATGAAAAAAATCAAGAAACATTTGAATTATGCAACCCAACCCAACCTCAAAATGTTTTGCTGTCCCCAGCCAGCAGATGAGTATAATTTACAAAATTGACCAAATGAAGAATAGATGGCAGGACATAGAGAGCAACCTGGTTCAAGGTAATGCTGACTGTCCAAGGTCGGGGAGAACTTTTCCCATGCTGTAACTTTTTTTATTTAATCCTTCTCACTTTGGAAGGAGTGCTACATTTGCTTTTAAAGATTCCCATGGTAAAGTCAGCCAGAGGTAGTCCTGAAGGATCATCAGTTTGTGCTAGACTGCTGCTTTCATCTTTTGGTGACAATACATTTATGAAAAGTTTATGACTTTCTTGACAACAGTACCAGTTAAATGTGAAGTTAAATACACCCAGTAGAATGATGGAAACAAGTATAACGTTCTTTTCTTGTATGCAACATTTACCTGATCCAGCACATGAGCTCAATATGACTTCTAAGCCCTCTGAGCTTCTTTTAATTTGTTTTCAAATAAAAATGTTATCATGTGACTAAAGTAGGAAGCCAAGTTTAACTTTATGAAGCCACACGTTTAAGAAATACATTTGATCTGCAAAATTGCCTCTGTAACATTATAAAATTCCCCTGTGTTTCCGATGCCAGATTTGCAACTTTTTAATGACTAAAGACACTCTGTCTTTAAGGCGCCAACATGTACACTGACTGATACAAAGACCAGCGTGTTGTCAGTTTGGCTTGTGAACCTTTTCCTGCTCCTAGAAAGTGAATAAGCAATGCTGGTTCAATAGGAGCAGGGCAGAACATGCATCAGTACCGGGGGGTGGGGGTGTCATGAATATGAAAGTTGGAATAAGCATCATGTGACTGTTTTTTCTCTTCTCCATATTTGGTTGGCTACAAATTACCTTTTCTGATACTTTAGTTAAGCCCTGCAATGTAGCCAAAAAAGTCTATTGTGAAAGAAACTGACGTTAACAACGATTTGTTGGTTGTTCATGTAGCTGATATAGGCTTATTGAAGACATTCGCAATGTTTACTGGCCACTCAAGTCAACACCAAAGTCTCTCTGTCATTGGTCCCTATACAATCCAAGTGTGAATATGTCACACTGGAAAAAGTTGAACTTTCATATCTATGATTTATAAGGTGGAGATTTTCATAGAATTCAAGATATGATATATTTATACACATATAAAAGGAATATTAAATATTCAAAAAGGATTCTAAGGCAACTCAGTATACTCAATATACTTCCTGTGTCTGATTTTAATATTTTGTCATTTTCATCATGTATATTTGATATATAGGCAAATATGGGTATATAGAAGTACTTGAATTTATTTGTATCTGTCAGTTACATGTTACACAATTTAAAACACTTCTCTGAAGGACAGATGTTTTGAGCATACCAATACTTTCAATTGTAGCCATGTCTAATACTTCTACTATTCAGTGTGGTTGTCTAATTCTAGAGGTCAGCACAATTGTTCAGCTCAATTTGAGACCAAAGGGTGGGGCTAATCCTATTCTGAAAACATTCTAAAACTGTATGTCATCTATATTAAAACATATTCTATTGAGTGAAGCAGTGCAGGTAAGTGTATGTCTATACATGTCTTACACTATACACATGTCTATACACATTGATTTACAAAGTAAGATTTTGTTTACATCTATTGTTGTGTCCCTAATCCCCTGGGAAACCATTATCAATGTTATAGATAATAGGTTCCAGTTACCTAATTACATCTGCTCACTTCTTTTGCTTCCTTTAATTAGCTGTTGTTTGCAGTTTACTCTTTGGTTGTGCCTCACTGTGATTTTTCATTTTCAAAAGTTGACAGAGGATAAATTATGAAAAAAGTCTTCACTGTTTGTCAACAGCATATATAAACTCATATAGACAAATTCTTGACATCAGGTGCTCAAAAAAGCCATTCCAATGAATTGTCTTTAAAAAAGACTATGAAACCAAATAAGCTTAATGTCTTTTCTTAATTGATAGTAATATTGGAGAAGTCATAATACAATGAAAAGAGATTAAATACTCTAAAAGAAAAATGAAATTCCAAACTCATAGCCCATTTTTAAAAGTATATGGCCTAATGCATGTATGTATATCTCTTTAATCTTATTAACAAGGGTCTTATATTCTATTGTAGAAATTCTAGAAGATAGCACTCTATGAGTAAAGAAAATATTTTGCAATAACTTTAATTTTGAGAGTGTTACAGAACATAGTTTCCAGAGTTTGAAACTCCTAAAGCATTATTTTATCTAACTTCAGTATTTAAATATCAGGAAAGAGAAAGTCCTAAAAGAAATACTCATGGTGCTTCGGTGAGAGCACCTCAACTTCTGTTATCTGAGGCTGGAAAATGAGCTACCACATTAGGGAACCCAGTTCTTCTCAGGCATGTTTTTCTACCTTATTTAATTTTTGGGAGGATTTAAGTTTTGTTTGCTTTAAATGCCTGTAAGCCAGCTGGTAGTTGAGTGTCGTGGAGTTGACTTGTAATTATCTTTGGGAAGCGAGTACATATTCATGTGTTTGGTCAGTGATAGCTTCTGTCATTTGTGGTTATTATTAGCTGGTTTTAGAAGGATAGAAAAAATGGAAGGATGTGTCCTCTGAGGTGGGAGCCAAGTGTCTGACGTTCCCCAGGGACTGGGCTCTTTTGATCAGAAAACCCCTCGCTCCTCTGATATAATTAGCTTCTCTCTTGTGACGAACTTGCTTTTGGCAGTTGCTGATGTAATTCAGCACCTCAGGATTTCATTACCAAGATTCTGGGTGAATTGGAGTGATACTAATCAATTCAGAGGGAAGTATATTTTTAAATGTTCTTTCCCACATCTTGGTGAGATCCGATTAAAATATTTAATGCATGAGTTATTTTCTCTTGTGACTTCCGTGATTTTTCCTGATTTTTAAAATCTAATTCTCACCACGTTCGCCCAGAGAACAACGATCAGATTCACTCACTTAAAGAGTGCGCATAGGGTGTTCTCTTATCTGTGAGATGTGTTGGAAGTCATCAAAAAGAGAAATTCAAAATATATAAATGAATATAACTACATGAATTAATGAATCTTTACAAGTAGTTTTTTCTTTTGGTATTTGTAATGAGCAAAAAATTTGGCTAAGTTCTAAAGAATGCTTACCTAGTGCAGTACAAGAAAAAGAAAAGGACCTAAGTTTCCTTTTACTTGTTCATAGATATAAAATACCAGTACAGATCATGGCTGCTGGAATCCAGGTAAACAGCGCTGAAGGGAGGCCCAGACAGCAGCCCCTCCCATCACGACTGCTGGGGTCCTGGTGAACCACAGGGAGAGACACAGAGACCTGCGAGAATGGCAGCCTCACAGTGGGCGCCCCAGCCAGAGTCCACAGATGGGCAGGTGGGAGTAGTGGAATGACAGTGTCAGAAGCAACAGTAACAATATGAGCCAACAGATGGTAAGTTAGGTGAATCAGCCTTGTGCTTGGGAACAAAGGCACATGGAACAGAAGCCGGTGGGTGAGTTGCCCCTTTTCTCTTTGTTTCTGTTTCTTATCTTTTTTCCTCTTTTCAAAATGGCTGGGGAGAACTCAGCCACAGGAAACTAATTCCATCTCCCAAACCCAGATAATCTTTTGCTTACCCCTTCATCCTTTCTCTTCTGCCCTCTTCTCTAGTTTCCCAAAGCTCGCACAATCATCCTTTGTCCTCCAGCTTTGCTTCTGTTTTCTTTTCAGTTATCTTTGTTTTATCCACTATCTTTCTTAAATTTCCCCACCAGAGGGTAAAACCACTCTACCAAGGGGAAACACACTGCATACACGCTTCCAATTTATGATCAATTCTGTAATACAATTGTAGATTTTGCTTCTGTTTTACACTACAAAATTAATAGTTACCAGAAGGTGTCAGGGTCTCAGTTTTTAAACTCTACTTGAAGCTACTGTTAGTGCTAATTCTACTATAGTAGCTAAGACGTCACATCTGTTGTTCTCCCTCCTGTAACAATACTGGGGAGCTCTGGAGTAATAATCTCATCTCAGCCTAGCATTGAAGGACTGGGGACTGAACCAAAAAGATAGCAATACCAATATCTCCCTCTTAATTAACTGGGAAAGTAGGATCCTCAGACAGACACAAACCAAGAGCTTCCTACATGCAGAAGACATCTCTGGAGAACAGACTTTTCCTAGAGGGGACTTGATAACAGTGATATAACTACCTATTACAAGGATCAATACAGAAAAAAATTTTTTTGACATATAAAATGACAAGACACAGAAGCAAAATGTGATCTCAGGCCTCTAGTCCACTCAGCACAAGTCCAGGAGTCAATGAGGTATAGGAAAATGTAAGAAACACACCTGAAATTTCTGAAATGATAGCAACCAAAACAAAGAAAGTATCTATTAGGCTATAAAGGAAATCAGATCAGACATAATCTTTCAGGTAAAAAAGGAAATGACAGCAATCATAAAGGAAATGCTGAGAAAATCTAGAGTAGAAATAGATAAAAAATGGGAGATGATAGAAAAATGAAATAACCTATGGATGATCAATATAGAAAAGAAACAGAATGCATGAAATGGATTCAAACAAATATCCAGGAAATTGAAACTTTCACTGAAAGCTAGTCAAACTTCTTGAATGGTACTGAAGATAGCCTTTAAAACCTTGAAGACAGCATTGTGGTTATTGATCATGAAGGGAAAGATCTCTTAAAAATAATGAGGGATCAGGAAATAACAAATCAACAGCTATAAAATGATACAAGAAAAAACAATATAAGAATGATAGGTGTCAATGAAAAAAGCAAGCATCAACACAAATGACATACAAAGACTATCTGCAGAAATAATAGAAAAACATTTCTCAAGCATAGGAGCAGAATGTGGCATTCAGATGAGAGAGGCATGCAGAACTCCAGTTAGCCATAACCAAGGTAATTCTACACCCAGATATATAATAATTAAGATCCAAGAATTCAGAACAAGAACAAAATATTAAAAACTGTTAGAGAATAGCAACAGATAAAGGAAAATCCATAAGAATCATAGCAGACTTCTTAACACAAACCCCATGTCAAGAACTTGGAGCAAAATATTTCAAGTCAGAAATTAAATAACACCCTCCTGAACAACCAGTGGGTCACAGATGAAATTAAAGAAGAAATTAAACAAAAATGCAGTTACAACATACTGGCACTTGTGGAATACAATGAAAGCACTCCTAAGAGGGAAATTTGTAGTGGCAAATTCCCACATCAGGAAAGCAGAATGAGCACAAATAAACAACCTAATGTTGCACTTCAAGCTTCTCAAATCCAAGTGAGATTCATCACAGGAAAGCGGGGATGGTTCACCATATGCAAATCAATACATTTAATATATCATGTCAACAGAGCCAAAGACAAAAAACACATGATCATTTTAATAGATGCAGGAAAGTTTTTGACAAAGTCCAGCACTCATTCATGATAAAAAAACCTACAGAAAATCAGAATAGATGGTTTTTACCTCAATATGATAAAATATATCTATGACAAACTCACAACCAACATCATGCTAACTGGACAAAAACTGAAATTTTCGCTCTGAAATCAGGATCAAGTCAAGGATGTCAACTATCATCACTCCTATTCAATATAGTTCTGGAAACAATAGCCAGAGCAATTATACAAGAGAGAGAAATAAAAGAATAAGGATAAAGAAGGGAGATGCTAAATTATCATTATTTGTAGATGAGATGATACTCTATGTAGAAGACCAAAAAAGCTCTACCAAAAGACTTCCAGATTTAATAAACAAATTCAGTAGTATAACTGGATACAAAGTCAGCACTCAAAATAGTGTACCTGTACAGAACAACAAATTCACTGAGAGAAAATAGGGAAAACACACCTTTTACAATAGCAACCCCCAAAATGAAATACTTAGGAATCAACCTAACAAAGGAGGTAAAAGATTTATATATTGAAAATTACAGTACTCTGAAAAAGGAGATCTAAAAGGACACCAGAAAGTGGAAAGATATATCTTGCTTGTGAATAGGAAGAACCAGCATTGGGAAAATGGTCATACACCTCAAATTGGTATACAGATTTAATGCTGTCCTGATCAAAATGTCATTTACATACCTCACGGAACTAAAGAAAACATTTCTAAAATTCATCTGGAATCAGAAGAGACCTACAATAGCAAAAGTAATTCTGGGCAACAAAGGCAAGACAGGAAGCATTACAATCTTTGACTTGAAATCATACTACAAAACCACTGTGATAAAATCAGCATGGTTCTGGAAAAACAAAAACAAAAACAAAAACAAAACACCTGAGTATTAGTGGAACAGATTAGAAGATGCAGGAATAACTATGGACAAACTCATCCACCTTATCTTTAACAAAGGGGCCAAACATATTCACTGGAAGAAAGGTAGTGTCTTTAATAAATGGTGCTAGAAAAACTGGGTCTCTACATGTTGAAGGTTAAAACTCAAACCATGTCTTTCACTGTGCACTAAAGTAAAAACGGGTCAAAGATCTAAATATTAAAACAGAAACACTAAATCCACTGGAAGAGAGAGTAGGTAGAATTCTTGAAGACATAGCTGTAGGCAGTTCATAAATAAAAGCCAAACCGCATGGGAAATATTTCAAAGAATCAACAACTGGGATTTCATCTTATTAAAAAGCTTTTGCATAGCAAAATAAATCAGCAGAGTGAAAAGACAACCCTCAAATTAGGAAAAATTTTAGCCAATTGTCCCTAAGACAAAGGACTTCTATCTAGAACATACAAAGAATTGAAAAAAGTCAGACTCCCCCCCCTTTCAAGGGACCAATCCAAAAATGGGCATCTGAGATGCATACAGACTTCTCAGATGAAGAAATACAAAAGGCAAATAATATATGAAAAAATGTTCAACATCATTATTATTTGAGAGATGAAAATTAAAACAACACTGAGATTCCATCTCCAGAAAGAACGGCTATCATCAAGAAATCAGTAACATGCTAGAGGTGCTATGGGGAAAAGGAACTTATCCACTGTTGGTGGGAGTGTAGACTGATACAACCACTGTGGAAATCATTATGAAGATACTCAAAAAGCAAGGACTGGTGGTCCCATTTGACCTAGCTAGCTCCCTTCTGGGTATCTTCCCAGAAGAATTGAAAACATCATATCACAGTGACATATGTGCACCCATGTTTATAGCAGTACAGTTTGTAATAGCTAAATATTTGAAACAACCCAAATGCCCATCAATTGAGGAATGGACTACAAAGATAGGATATTTTTATACAATGGAGTGCTTCTCAGCCATATAGAAGGATAAACTTGAGACTTCTAGATAAATGGGTGTAACTTGAGACCATATTCATAAGAAAAATAAATCAGATTAACATGTGTAAGCATCCTATTGTCTCCATGATGTGAGAAATTGAAAGAGTAAATAAGGTCTAAAATGTACAATAGATATTGTGAAATGGGAAGAAATTGTTTAAAAGGAAAAAGGAACTAAGATGAGGGAAACGGGAAATGAGGAAGGAAAAGAAAAAAATAATGCAAGTTAGTTATACTATTCGTGTCTCTTATTTTATAGAAAAGAAAATTTTGGGCTAATATGGATTCAAAAATTTTTTATGCCCGTATCTTTTACTCTGAGTAACTACTTTAAAGATAACCACATGCAATGTATTAACTATTGTTATTCTTCTATTATCTTGTTATGAAGATTTGTTTTACCTTTTTTCTATAAAATAAAAAGAAAAAATACCAGTCAACTTGCACTTCATAAACATTGTAATACTGTTTTTTGGTATGGTTTTGGTTATAAAAATAAGATTTTGTATTCTATGTTGAGTTTTTCAACATCAGCATGACCAAAGACACTATGCTTTCGCCTGAGAGATGTTTTGAGAATATGATCACCTTGTTATCACTCAGCTTTCACTACTGAAGTTTCTGTATTAGCAGAGGGAACATACTAGGACTCAGTTCCTTTTTAAGAGAATACATTTCCACGGTCTGTAAGCTGTGAAGACTAGGAACGGAGCAGATAATTACATATTCAGCCAAACCTGAGAAATCAGCAAATGTTTCTTTGCCCATATACAACAGTAATAGAGACTGAGAATGCCAATTTCAAAATATTAAAAATAAAAAGAACTTTTACAAATAGCAGAAAAGACAAGCCATCAGGATACAGTGCAGCTTACCCTAGGTCCTGGAGGGTATGTCAGCCAGTATTTCTGGAGTGCTGTAGATACTTTGTGAGTATTTGTCTAGCATTCCTAAGCTTATACCCCTTTCCCAGACCCTATGAGGTAGGTACAATAATTGTTATCCTGTGGTCAATTCTATTTTCCAGAAATGGTAGTGACGCCCTCTCCCATATCACATACTCCTCTGAATTCCATCCACATTCTCAGTGGGACGTAGAACCCATTCTTCTCCCCGTGAGTCTGGGACATCCAAAGCCAGGTCACTTGTGCCTTGGAGCCTCCTTGTGGGTGTGTGGGGAGACACTTCCCCATGTTTCTCTTTTCAAATGCAGCTCCCACGCTGTCAGAAGCCCCAGGTCCCTGGGGCCATGCGTAAGCCATAGCTGCAGTGAGCTTGCTGTCACCGTGTGAAGGACCCGCTTTGAGTGTTCAGTAGAGACAGCAGTAGGCAGGGGCCGGCCACTGTCCGGTGGACATCATCAACCTCGAACCAGGTGCTCAGCCCTGTCAAAGCCCTAGAGGTTTGAAAGGTAGCTAACACATTGCTGCTTTAGCACACTAATTATTGCGGTGGATATAGAATCACAAGTAGCTATATCAAAGCCCCATTTTACAGATAGGGAAGCTGAGACAACAAAAGGTTAACTAATTTCTCCAAGGTCCTACAGTGTTGCTAAGATTGGAAGATTGATAATTTAACTTTCAACCTCTGTGCTACTCTACTCTCTACTCCCTTCTGGAATGCGTTCTGCATTCTCACCAGCAGCGATGGAGCTACGGGCTACGTGCATGGGCACAAAGGCCTTCTGCAGCAATTCTTTTCTTCCTAAATAACTTCCCTTCCTCTTTTTTTTTTTTCTATTGGCAATGACATTTTTTTTTCTCATGGAAACATTAGAGTTGGACAGGGAAATTAAAATGGCAAATCTGATACAGCTTTGAAAAATACAGTACATAAATTACTATCACATTAAGATGACTACGGTCCAGGAATGACAGGCAGAGGTAATGAGAAAAGGACCTCTCTTCTAGAGAGCAAAGCAATTATCCTGCAGGACTGTAAGTCAGCTGTAAATCTCAGACACACTGCTGCCTGTTTCTTGCACAGAACTGGTATTGCTATGTCATTGTTGTGCTACTTAATGATGCCAATTATTTAAAAATTAAGCACAGGCTATTTCACGATGCCGTGTTTGTTCTACTCAAGTGGAGCTGGTCTCAGCTTTGCTTCAGGGCACCCCAGACACCTTTTGTGGCTCTTTCTCAAGCCTTTTGTGTTTTCTCAAGGCCTGTACTTTTTTAGGCAAACACTTTTAGTGGAAATTCCTGACATACAAATTTAAAAAGGTCGATTTTATGATGAAGTACAGCAGCTTAGATGGTCTACCTGGGGTTCTGGACTCATGAAGCTAACCGCTTTTTCATGCCATCACTCCCTGAAGTGTCCACATGGGAAACTGAGCCAGGCAAAACCAGGCTGCCTCTATCTCTCCTGCTTCCAGTTCCACTGGGACTTCCTAAAATGAGTGATGCTGTTAAAAAAATAACAATCACTCAGAGCCCACAAAATACATCACTCAGCAAGAGTCCGGTGAAAACGGGTTTCATCCATCCGTCTCTGCACACTCATGCCCCGTCGAGTCACCTGTTTGGTCACAGGTGTGTTTTAAGCAAGTCATTGATGATATGACCCCACCACACAAGGACTTGCAAGCGTCGGGTGCACCTGTACCTCCCGGTCTACTTACCTGAACTGGCCGTGTCCAGACTGGCGGTGTTTCAGCCACGTAGTGCCAGCATGTGGGGTACAGGAGTTTAAAGGACAGGGCTCACCCAAAGCTGGGTTCTTCCTGGAAGAAGAGCTTTAGGAAACATTTCCCCTCCTGACCTCTAGGAGACAGTAAAACGATTTCTGTTTGCTTGCCAGAGCAATACCATTTAGCAATCAGGAGCAAAAATAATACAGGTTGAAAAGATATAAGTGCTACAAATAAAGAAGAAATGTCCACCAGCCTTAGTCCGTGGGCCTGAAACCTGACATCAATTTCTACTGGAGGTCATAACAACACTGCTCCTGCAAAGTACATGGAAAGTCGTCACGATGTGCGTCAGTTAGGAGAGTCCTAGTATGACAAACACACACAGAAGGGTTCTTCTAACTGCAGCTTGAGAAGCCATAGATATTTGTGATAGGATGAAACAAATTATGAGTTATAAAATTAGGATCTAATTTAGGTATTACATGGGTAATGAGCCACTAGATTAAAAACCTATTGAGTAACTAACCAAGGATTAAGCGGGGAACATTGTCTTCTAATTAATTTATTTGTATTTTTCAACCTAAGATTCTTTTTCCTTCTTCTTCTGATATTCACATCTCAGTCCACTACTATTTTTGTTATGTTTGTTATCTTTACATTCTGGAAAGCAGGAAATCTAATTTCTTTCTTTCTATTTTTTTGTGGACTCTATAAGTCCTAAAAATTCTGACTATCGGGCCTTTAATAATTACAGTACACTTTAATTTAAGAAAGCTTTTTAAGACTTACAGAAAATCTTGGACCAGAACTGATGAATATTACGATTTTTAGCTTGCAGCAGAGACGATGTGAGAATAGCTCCCCGAGGTCACGCAGTGCGTGTGTAGAAGCGGTTCCACCGTGTAGCTTTCCTTCTTTACAGAGGCTGTTGTGAAAACCCAAGCAAGTGTGCTGGGAACTCAGTCAGTCATAAAAGTGACAAATAGCAGTTCTTACAGCTGCCGAACAAGTCCTCCAAATGGTTCGATTTCAATCTCTCAGCCCCATACGGTGACTGCTAATTATTCTCCTGCACAAAACAAGCTCTTAGGCTTTGGTTCATATAAACAACCGGCGCGGGAGACACGTGTCAGCGGGCTGTGGGGCTCGAGGAGGAATGCGAAGGTAACGGTCAGGGTGACACAGAGAACTGAGCGTTTCCTTTTGCCTTGGGGGTTTTATTTGGTTTTTCAGGGAGACAGCTTGACACATCAGAGTACAGGGCAGAGGAGGGGGCACCCGTGATCTAGCCAAAATACAGCAAGTCTGGAGGCCTCGTTCCCACCCCACAGGGTGCAGGGTGGCACAAGTCACATGTGGCAGGAACAAACGTCTCAAGCGAAGGTAGTTTCCACACCGATCTGTGTTCTCTGGATCCCCCATATCAGCAGTTCGCCTTCCATTTTCTTTGCACGTAGGGTGCACAGGGCGCAGCCCTCTGGGTGTATGCCCTCTCTGGTTGCAGGCTGGCATCCACACGCCTGCGGTGCTCCCTGGCGTAGACCAGAGTAGGTCTAAGGTTGGGTCATTCAGGCCACTGTCCTCCCACAGGACCGCTGCACGCAGAGAGGTGACAGAGCCTTGTTTACCACCCTTCACGCTCTCAGAAACCAAGTCCATAAGTGGATTTCACAAGAAGTATTTGCGAGAGTGGTGACATCCTTATATATTTATCTGGAATTCATATTGTTGCCCTGGTAACACTAGACTTGCCCTGGGACACCCTCCCTGAGTTTACAAGGCTGGATTCTGAGCTGATCTATGTCTGTGAAATACATAAAACTTCTAACATCTGAATTATTTCTGAGGTCAGGGTAGAATGGGCAGTTTATTCATCTCTGGTGGGCCATAGGTATTGTCCACTTTGAAAATATGTTTCTTTTTTCTGAGCAAGTGACAATAGCAGTAAACTCTATTAATCCAGGAAAAGTCAAACGAAGGTATTGAAAGAGAACAGTTCTCTCTAAGCACCACTGAAAAAACACTGCCCAGTTAAAACACATGCACAGACTCACACACATACTCACACACACATGCTCACACATATACACACTCACACACAAAGGCAGAGAAGCTGAAAACTGTATATTACGTATTACCGAAGTCCTACTAGAGTTAAAATAGCAGCATCAACAGTAATTCCAATAGC
Organism: Dolichotis patagonum; assembly: GCA_004027295.1. Classification (NCBI taxonomy): domain Eukaryota; kingdom Metazoa; phylum Chordata; class Mammalia; order Rodentia; family Caviidae; genus Dolichotis; species Dolichotis patagonum. Next base: position 48,654 of record PVJX010004699.1, read on the forward strand.
TTCACAACAGAAGGAAACAAAAATTTCTCTCCGTTTGTCTTTTTTCATATAACAAAATTCAAGTATTTTTGCTAAATATCCTGGTACATTTAGCTGACTGTATAAATATAGTCTTTGTTGCTGTCCATAAATATTAATATTAATTTTCTAGCTAGGAAATCAATTTCATGCCAGCAGGAATACAGTGCAAAGTGGCTAGATTAAACCAGGGCTCCCAGCTACACGTTTCTCAGCACCCAAAATAACCCTGTGGTGGACACTGCGTGGGTCACTCTGGAGAGGCCCCGTCATTGTCACCATGCGCTGATCCCTGTGGATTTGGCACCCTTCCTCTCCCACTTGCTCTGCTCAGAGCAGCTGCTGGCTTCAGCTCTTGTCTGTTTCTTTGCTTTTTTTGGTCTGTGACCTTGGCCTTGTGTGTACCAGGCAGGTGTTCTACCACTGGACTTCACCCTCCTCCCTTTATTTCTTTGCTTGTACCCAGCCTACTCCCAAAAAGGATTTAAAGAAAATGAACTATGGTTCTACACTGGTTCATGAGGAAACGCTTTCTAGGGAAGTCATGATCCGAAGTAGGAACAGCAGCAATGAATGGACTCACTGTGGGGACAGAAAGTTCACTGGGCAAAGTCTCATCATCAGCTGGTGCTAATTTACTGCTGCTGGTTCCAGTGGGTAACTAACGCTGCCTGTGCGATCTTTGCAGAGGTGAAAGGGCCGAGGGTGTGCTTAATGGGTGGGGGAATGGAAGACTGTTTGCAGAGTGCCTGACTGTGATGGTTTCATCACAAGGATTTCACCAGTGAGCCTCCTGCGCTTCTTAGTGACCATACGTGTAAGAAAGCAGAGCCGTGGACACCAGGGCACAGAGCACGCATTATTTTTTGCTCAAGATAATGTCCCTTAAAGGATAAATATCTACATAGACATCTATCTGTCTACGTACACTTGTTAGCGATGTACTGCATTAAGTGTTGATATGGGGGCATACATGCATTTATTTATTTATTTATTTATTTATTTATTTTTGGTCTTTTTGAGACAAGGTTTCATTGTGCAGTTCAGGCTGGTCTTGAGCTCAGTTTGTAGCCCAGGCCAGTCTCGAACTCACAACAATCCTCCTGCCTCAGCCTCCTGAGTGCTGGGATATAGGTGAGCGCCACCAAGCCCATGCTTTTAAACAAATGCCTAAAACCTTCGCAGAATGTTGTCAAGTGGTGGAATGATGTATGAGATGCAAATATCAGGTCACTGTTTTGTGTTTCCAATTTTCATGGCAATTTGTTTTTAGTGCGTTGTAAAAATGGACATATTTTTCTAACATTCTACAGACTAATAGCAAGGACTGAGGCACAGGCGGTTCCGGAGGGCTCTGTTCTCACATCGGGTCCCCCTGGGGTCTCTCAGAATGCTTTCCGACAGGCTCTGAGACAGGAAGCATGAAATCGGGGGCGTAAAGAATGGTCCATTCCCGGCATCTGGACCTGGTTGGCATCTCCTGGCGTGATACTCCTCGTTCCCCAGGTGCGCAGGTGCCAGACTTTCAGTGCCCCAAACTCCCAGCCTTTGCGATTCGCCTTCACCTACCCCACTGGGTCACTGTTTCCTTCCCTGGGAACCCGGGACAGCCCTCTCTCCTCTCCAGGCTCGGCTGGGCACTCCTGTCCAAGCTCTCCATTTGCTAAGATTTTTTTTTTTAAATACTATTGGATACTTTGTAAACTTTAGTTTATTTGCTCATCTTCAACTAGAAACATACTGCTGGGCACAGGACCATATGTGTAAAAGACGCCATCTTTCCACATGGACACTTGCTGGACCAGAGTCTCTTTACACATGCATGCTAATGTGAAACCGGTGAATTCCAGTAATAGTGAAGGTTCCAACAAGTGGGCTGGACATTCAGGATTATAAAATTGTTTTCCATACCAGACACATAGAAATCTATATTAATAATGGAGTTTCTATTACATAATTGATTTTTCAAACTGATTTATTATTATTATATATGAGGTCACCATAGCCTACAATAAAATCATGAAACCTCTTAGTTTCTATAAGACAAATAACTTCCTTATTTTAAAAGTCACTTTAGCCAGCTGTGGTGGCGCATACCTGTAATCCCAGCACTTGGAGGATCACTGTGAGTTTGAGGCCTGAGCTACATAGCAAGACTTTGTCTCAAAAAACCAAAATATGAATTCACATCCATTCATCTAATATAATTTTTATTTGATTTTTGACTAGGAGTGTGAAGCAAACAGTCCCTTTATGAGAATACTTTGCCTCAGTGAGCACTATATCACTACCAAGTCACTTACTAAGGTCTGGGAAAAAAATAACACAAATGTTATTTTTATTATGTCCATTATACTTTTACTGCTAAAGAAAGTACCTCTTTTTAAAAGCTAGCCATGGAATCTCTTTTTAAAAGCTAGCAATGGAACATTACTTCTCTAATGCATTGGTAAACTATAATTTAAGATATTTAAATAGCCTTTCAAATAAGAGCAAATGTATTCATAAATATAGTGACACATCTTATGATAGAGGCGATTTTAGCTCCCTTTAATGAAAATAAGAAAATACTTAGTTTTAGTCACATATCACATTCCAGCACCTTTATAATGTCCCTTTAAGTACCAAAGCATAACTGATTGCATTTTGATCATTTGATGACTATGGAGAAATTAGAACATACCAGGATGAGGCTAAAAAGAGCAGAGATGCGATCGCAGTAAGATCTGTATTCAAAATAGAAAGTATGTTATAACAGAGAATTGAAGTTATTAGCATGAGCTTTCCTAGACCTCTGCTGCAGGCCGGGCTGGCGATGATGATTGGAGTTGAAAAATCAAAAGATCCAAGCGTTCTAAGGGTAGTATCGGCTTGCTGAATGGCCCCGTGCTCATTGTGTCTGAGTGGGCTTTCTGAAGAGGTATCACACAATCACACTTGCGTGATTCGGCAGAAAAGAATGGCAAGCTGGGAATTAATGCTGGTCAGGTGGCTGTATGTCCTGCCAGTACTGGGCGGAGGGAGAGGCCACAGAGAGGGCCGCAGGCCTTCGCTCACCTGCTCTTCCAGCGAGGGCACTTATCTGAAGAGCCAGAAAATCAATCGTGAAGAATCTGAATTAATACAGTAGTGACAGGGAGCAGGCCTGGGGCTTGAGGACTGGCGGGTTTTGGCAGGAGTGTATTGTGCTGCTGGGAAAGGAGATGGGCGCGAGTAGGAAGGTTAAATGGAAATTAAGTTGAAGTGGTCCAGGAGTGTAGTGATTAGGGCAGCGATGGCCACCTGGGAAATGGAGATAAAGGGGTAATTTTCAAAGATCTTTCGGTGGAAGTACCCAGGAATTTCAAACAATCGAACATGGCATAAGAAAACACAGAAGTGAAGGCAAGTCTAATGCCATGCTTGGACTATGAATAATGTTTCCCATAGTGCAATTTAGAAAGCTCAGGGGCAGGGAGATTCATGCAGAAAGTAAAAGAGAGGGTTTAACTGCCTGCTTCCCTCCTTCCTTCCCTTCTCTCTTCCAATCATTTTACATGCACCGGGCACAGCGAAAAGTTGGCTGAGCAGTTCAAACAGGAGGGATCCTGTGTCTTCCATACTCATTGTCATACAAGAGACAAAGCCACATGGCGATGGACACCGTCCTTCAGGAGAAAACACGTGGCTGATGCCCAGGTGAGCAGAAGTGAAGGAGAGGGACCTGACTCAGTACGATTGATGCAAAAGCTCTTCCAGGTCAGAGGTGAGGGGTGAAGGTCAGCAACAGGATGAGGGGGAGGAAGACCCAGAGAGGGGCCACAGAGGGGCCACAGCGAGGGGAAGCAGCTTCTCCCAAGGTGAAAAAGCCTGGGGCAGTAAAGTAGAGACAGAATGCAATTTCTTCACCTTGTTACTAACACCTGCACCACCCATGTTTAACATCAGACTTAAAATGAGAAACTAGAGGATTTCCCATTAACTCAAGGCAAGGATGCCGCTTCTTATCACTATTCTTCAGTATTTCCCTGGAAATCTTAGAAATTCAATGACAGAAGAAAAGAAAAAAAGCCACACTAATTGGGAAAGGAGGACCGAAACTTTCTTTGCAGATCACCTCATTGTCTATGTAGAAAATATGAAAGGATTAATGAAGTCTACTGGACTTTATATCCATTGAATGATTTGCAGGATACAAAGTGCATTTAAAAAACCTCAAGTGCTTTTCTATGTATCAGGCATTAAGACATGAACTTTGAAATTCAAAACACAATGCCATTTATAGATAATAAGATAATACATCTAGCAAAATGTGTACTATTTAAAAAGACATATCAATATATGTATGTATAGGTGCAAATTCCCTGTGATGAACTGATCAATATGTTTATCTAAATTGTACTAATAAACTTTATAATAAAAAAGAAAAACAACAAATTTTTGTTAAAAAGAAATCAAATAACTAAGTAAGTGGAAAGATATGCCACATTCATGGATTAGAAGACAATGTTGTTAAGATGTGTGTTCTTCACATTGTGATCTTTAGACTTAAGTTCTATTGTGCAGAGATGGACAAACTCTTTCTAAATTTACACAGAGATGAAAGACAATACAGTAGGAAAAGGGCAAAGCAGGAGGACTACCACTGCTGAGCTTATCTTAGAAAGATGTTACATTAATCAACATGGACAGAAAGTGGTGAAAGAATAGACAAATAGATCCAAAGGAGAGAATGGGTACCCCTACAATGGATCCATAGAAATATAGGTAATCAATTTTGGGAAAAGGTACACAGCTAACAAAATAGTGAGAAGACAGTTTTTTTTTCCTTAAAGAAATAGTGTTGGAATAACTGGGCGTCTAGATGAAAAAAAAAAGACTCTAGATTCAGACCTTGATCGGTTTTGTGCCATTCAGAATAGATCACTGGCTGAAACACACAAGGGAAGTCTGATTGTGTTTCTAGAAGATAACACAGGAGAAAATCTAGATGACCTTGGATTTGGTGATGACTTTTTAGATACACTAGTACAGGTGTGACCCAAGAAAGAAATAATTAACATGTTGTGCTTATTAAAATTAAATTCCCTCCTTCTTCAAAAGGCAATGTCAGCAAAAAGATAAAATAAACCGCAGTCTGGGAGAAAATATTTCAAAAAGATTTTATTCAAAATATCCAAAAAAAAAATCCTTAGAGCTCAATGAGAAAACAATGATCTGGTTTGAAAACAGGTGCAAGACTTTAGCCAATGCTTCCCACAGACTATGTGGCCATGGAAAATAAGGACATAGAGAGACGCTGGCTTCATATGCCATCTGCGAAATGCTTCTGAGGACAAAGAGACACAGGACGCATCTGTTACAAAGGCCAGGGTGCAAAACCTGCAGTGGGTGTGTGGAGAAGTGTAGCCACTTTCCACACCACTGCTTATGCTCCAAATACACAGTCCTGTGACTGTGGTCCTTGGCATTCATGCAACTGAATGGAAAATGTAGACCCACACGAGATCACGTATGTATGTGTGTAGCAGCTTTAAGCATTCGCAGGCAAGTTGTTCTTTAGGAAATAAGGGAAGTAAACACACTGCAGTACATCCAGGTAATGGAATACTATTTGGTACTACAAGAAAAAACAAACCACGAAATGACATGGAAGAAACTTAGGTGCATGTTTCTAAGTGATAGTAGCCAATCCAAGAGATTACTTTCTCGTGACCGTACAAAGTTCTCAAAAATTGAAAGCTATAGAAGTAATGAAAAGAGCAGCAATTTCTAGGGTTAAGAGAAGGGGAGGATGACTAGGAGGAGGGCAAGGGATTTTTATGGCACTGGAAGTACAGTGTATGAGGCTATAGTGGCAGATGTGTGCCAGCACACATACACCAGAACCTGCAGTAAATACAACACGAGAGTGAACTCAGATCATGGGCTCTGGGAAATAAGGGCATGCTACTCTGGCCAATTGACTGCATCACATTCACCACTGCGCTGGGCATGTGTGTTAGCCATGGTGAGTGGGAACCTTCTGTATTTTCCTTTCAATTTTGCTGTGAACTATAAATTGCTCTGAAAGCATAGTCTTTAACAAGAAAAAAAAAAGGCCTAGGAGAATCATTGAAAAGTATAGCTAAAAAAGATGCATTCAGATTGAAAAACAGAATAGAAGACCCAATTATAAAATCTGTGGTGGAGCGTGTGATGCCCACACTGCTAGCTTGTAAGGGTAGATGTGACTGCGTGGACTCATGCATGAGACAGTCGTGCTTTACCGGGGCCACTCTCTTGCCTACATGGGGAGGCTGGAAGACGGCACACACAGGCATCTTTTGGGGTCTGTCAGTCACCCAGAAACTGAAGCTCTCTGTCCCTTATCCACACGAAGCTGGATTCTTCTGAAACATCAGTGAGCTTGGAGGAAGTCCTTCCCCAGAGGGAGCTCAGCTGAGACCACAGCCCAGCCCTGCTCAAACCTTGACGATCACCTTGTGAGAAACACTGAAGCAGAGGATGCAGCTGGGCTGGACCCAACAGTTTTTCAAAAGAAACAATGAGATAATAAGTGTGTGTTTAAGCTACAGAACTATTTATAGACACTGAGTTATGGTGGAAAAATTTCTAGACAAGTGAACATGGTATTATATATAAGTAGTCAAGAGACTCTTTGGCTTATTTATTCATAAATGAGGGAGTTGGATCAGAACATAAAATATCTCTCATACAATTTCTAGCTCTTAATTGATTTAAGTTAAGAGTTCTTAGGATAATATTTCATAACCCAGCTCACATGGGAATATTATTTGTTGTGTATTTGTATCTTGTGCTAGGCACAAGGATAGTTTTTAATGTATTGTTACTTACATATACGCAAATCTTTTATTGTTGTCCCTACTCTAAAAGATGAGAATGGTAAAGTTATAGGATATTCAGTTATTAAACAAGTGCCCACAGCTTAGGAATGTCAAGCTGTGATTTGCCTTTCCATCTGTTTGATCATCAAACCCACTCTCCTAAGAGGATAGCTTGGATGAGAGGTTAGTTTGTCTTTTTGGAGAGGAAGACAAATCCAAAGAGGATCTATGAGGCTGTCATACAATCAATGTGATTATTAAACTCCTTTGAGGAAATGAAAAATAATGTGCACCAAGAAACTTCTAATAGTTTCTACTTCCACTGGATAAGAATCTATTAACTCAATATCATCTATGTTCAAGGTTTGTTTTTTCCCCTGTGGTTTTTTTAGGAGGCAAGAGGGAAAAGCAACCTTTTTGGGAATCACCTCACTTTCATAGACCTCAGTTTCCTACACGAGGTGAGCAGAAAGTCTCCAAAACTTCTTGCAAAGTCAGTGTTAGGAGCTCGCATTCTGTCCAGGTAGATTTGATTTTTCGGACTGCTTGAGAACATAACACACACAGTACGGCTGGTGACGTTGAGTGATCAGTTTTGGGCAATGGCAAAGGAATCAAACACTGAGAAGCCATCGTGTTAAGCAATATATGTATCTGTTACTACTAGTCACAATTATTCTGTACCTTTTTAGTTTAAGACAAAAGTGTTCATTTTTTAAATGGGGACCAGAACAGGCAGAACCTCTTATGTTGCACAGATCCTTCACCCGGCCTTCTCCGTGTGTGATCCAAGTAACCAGTGGGACATCTCAGAGGTACCTGAAGTCCCTAACTCTTTATTCATCAGCCAGCCTCTGGCATTCAGCATCCTGAAACAGTGGCTCTTACATCTCTAGACAGAAGACTCTCATATAATGCAAAAAATCTCATGTGGTTGGATTTCTGTGAGAGCTCAGAATAACCAACCTCACCAACCTCACCAACCTCACCAACCTTAACTTGGGGAACAGGTAAGACTCCACCTAATTGAGCTAAATGTGACAGGTTGAAGTAGAGTCTTTCTGATGAAAAAACAAAAGGACAAGGTGGGAAAGTATTTTAGAGAAAGTAGAAGCAAGTTCAAATTTCAGAACTTCCAGGAGGCAGGGAATGGGACACAGGGAACCACTTGTTAGACACTTGGGAGTCGTGATGGTAGGCTTGCACTTGGTCTATTTTCATTTATATTTATCTCTACTTTGTTTCTAGCTTGGTGTCCGATGGAGCAGACACTCAATCAATATCATTTAAGTAGCTGAACTAATGAAGGAGACTGGAGACAGGTGGAAAACCTTGTGAAGAGCCTTCTGAATCAGAAAAAAAGAAACATATTTTCACGCTGTTGGCTGGAAGAAACCCAATACACTGATTAAACTTTTTGGATTTTCATTTGAAATTCCCTTTGATGGGTTGTTTATATGTTTTATAAAGTTTCTCTCTTCACTTCTCTCCAAATGTATCAAAATAATATACGCTGGGACTGTTGCTAATATTTCACTTCTGTAAGGGCATGGCTGGCTGTCAAGCTGTCATGGGCATCAGGATTACCTGGAGGCTGTAAGTTGATTACTGGGCAGCACCGCACACTGCTAAGAGGCTGAGAGAGGGCCTGAGAACTGGTATTTTTAACGAGATCCCAAATGCAACTGATGGTCTTGGTCAGGGACTACATTTTGATGAAGTATGCTCAGCAATCTTCACTCTGAATCATTAAGTTGTTAGCTGTTCTCCTGTCTTTTAAAAAAATGTAAAATATTTTGAGCAGATTCATGTAAACATAACATTTCAAGCAGGCACGAAGTTATTTTCATATTGCCTTTGGAGATAATGAGATTGCAGGTGTAACCAATTTTATGGAACTGATACATGCCTAGAACTTTATTCATATGTTAAATTTCATTTTGCTGCACGAAGGAAACAAACCTTTAGCTGAATCCTCAAAAACGAAGAATTATTTTGCAATGTAAATGCTCACCCTGAATGTACTGTATGGTGTGTTGCTGCTTCTTTAAAACCTACTGGTTTTTTTTACACGGACATTCACCTATAAAGAACTTGTTCTCTAAAATGCATTGATCTTTACTGAATTTCAGGGAGCCCCAACTTTGCACAGGACTCTGAAAATCCCAGCCAGCACTGCATAGGCACTGCCATTGAGAGCCCACTTCCAAAGTTGCTGGAAAGTGATTTCTTTCTTGCTTGCTATGACAAGGAAAGCTGTTCCTTTTGTCTCTGCTTTTGCAGTCATGGCTTGTCCTGAGTGATTGGATCAGGCTGCCCTGGGTGCATGCGTGCGTGCATGTATGTGTGTGCAATTTGGGCTTGCACCTTGGTCAGCCTGCCACCCAGGAGCCTGCTTGGAACTTGCGATAGACTGCTGAGCACTCCCTGAATGTTGTTTAGATGAAGTTCCTATCTCTCCTAGCTTCAGAGATGGAGTCTGCTTAGCAGATGCTTTAACAAGCTTCCTCTTCTGGGAGACTCTGCGAGAAAAGCAACTTGTATTAGTGCTGGAGACACTGACATGTGGGCAGTGCAGGAAGAGCAAAGAGCTTGAAATTTGGCCAAAAAGCTTATTTAGATAAACACAGAAAATTGGCAACACATGGGGGTGTAAAGAAGTCTCATTTAAAAGTCCCCCAAAGGCCCACATGGACTTATTTTGTTCGCCCACAGGAACAGAAGTTTCTGTTCTCCGAGGTGCTATTAAAAGGAACAGGAATCTGTGATCTTTTTCTCTGCTAATGGGATGTGACTGCAGCAGTGAATTAACAGTTTCCACTTATGGTTCATTTTGTCTCAGAAAATGACACCAGGTAATATTTCACCTGTCAACTATTTACCTAAGATTGTTCCAAAATGCGTTCGAGCAGGAGGGTGGGTGGGAGATCAAGCCTCATCTTGATGCAAGAACAGTGTGTACCCTCTTTGCTCAGAGGGCTGGAAATTTATCATGACACATGCTGGCTGTGCAGTCGGAACTAGTCACCTCCCACATCCTGGGAGCCGGGCTGTCAGGCTCTGCAGGGGCCACTTCCGCAGCGATGCACACCGAAATGTCAGGGCAGGACCCCAGCGATCCCTAGGGGCTCCTTGGATTTTGTTTATATTTTGTCAAAAATACTGGGAGTGTTTCCCTCTAGACCAACATAGCTTGCACTGCTATTTTCCTTGTAGAATTCTTTTTCATGCATATGACTGGGTGGACATCATGCTTGTCCCGTACTTGTGAAGCCTCACAAAGACATTGCCCCCTCTGTGAGGGCCTCCTGTCACATAACCTAAAAGTTAGAAGTTCGGCTAATGAAATGCTTTTTAATGTTTGTGTCTCTCATCAAAAATTATGACCGTTTTATAGATCATAAAGGTTTTAATGGATGAATACCCTGACCACTTTCAAACCACCTTCTGAAGTTTTCTAACTTGTGGCTTCAGGTCCTAGTCATTAAGAGTTGGTATTTCTGTTCTCTATATCGTTAATGCTCTCTGTATCATGGTAATTTAGCCACTAAATCTGTGCATCACTGCATATGTGTGTGTTAACAGTAACTTATTTTTTTCTAAAGGAAAGGCTTTATCTATCTCAATCTCTATCATCTCTATCTCTGTCTAATCTATATCTGTCCCTATATCTATGGTTTGGAACTTGCAGTACATTTCAGGACCTTTTAAAAACACGTACATTGTATTCTTTTCCAGCCCTTTTTTCTCAGCACCTTTTTTTTGGCCTTTCTCTTGCCTTTTCTATGCCTTTTCTTCCCTTTGCTCTTATCTTCTACTGTTTCCCTTCTTATAGGTTTGTCTGCTCACTGGGGCTCAAGACACCAGCTCTGAATTTAAACGATCTCTTAAGCCTTATTTCTATTTCTGGTTTTCCACCTGCTCCTAGGTGAGAGCGCTGAGGACAGGATTACCAGAAACACAGAGGCCTTTCTCACATGGGAAGAATACCAGTGGGATTCTGAATCCATCCAATTATAGGTTTTCCAAATATTCGCTTTCCAATCCCATATGCCTCATATTCACTTTCCCTCTCTATCTATAGTAGCAGAGCACATGTATTATGCAGATACTTTGGCAGTAGCAAAGTAACCAGAATGGCTGAACAATAATTAAAAATTACCCCTGTTGAAAACTATATCATTCTGCAGCACAAGTAAGTCAAAGGCTACAGTGATGTTTATCTGGAAATAACAATTAAATTGCAATATTCTGCACACATCAACTTGACGTATCCACTTCTTAGCTAACAGATCTAGAGGATATGGACAGCATATAATCTATACTAGATCGAATTTTTTTAAAATAAAATTTTACCTCGAAGCAGAAGACAGATGGTCTGACTTATGTGATTATCATATTCTTAGTGGAAGAGAGAAAGCATAGAAGGATGCTAAAACTAATTTTCTGTTTTATAAGCTACCTTGAAAACACATAAATGTGTAAGTAGAGTCTGAGGCTGTGTTTCTCATAGCGTTAACTAGACAGTGTGTGGACGCTGCTAAGACAATATCTTGGGAAGGTGATAGGTGTGCGATGGGACTGAATCCTGGCTTATTCCCAGCTACCAAGTAATTGATGGGTCAGTGGAACGAGGGATTTCAGGGCTATGAAAATGGAGAATGCACATATTTTAGGGTCTTATTTGCATACATAGAAGATACAGCTCCTCCGTCTGCACACCATTTCGTAACCAAGGCCATGAGTTGGAAAAGGGCCAAAGTCAAGAGGTGTGCATATTTGCTCTACATCTCACCAGTTTCATTCATTAAATCTTCAGTTTGTCATTCAAAAGTGAAAAAATGTTATTAGTTTTCAATTCTAATAATCGCAGGATTTCTATCAAAGATTAGAAACAAAACATATGGAAGCTGACAAGGAAGAAAAAGACAATGCTGATCAAATGAGCTATGACTGACACAAAAGAAGTAATTGATCAGTGCACCATAAAAGGCCAAAAAAAAAAAGACAAAAAGCATGAGTAGGAACACAAAAGTCTCTATCTTTGACATGTAATTTAAGGAGATTTGAATTTATTTCCAGTGAGTCTTACAAGTACTGTCATATTTTAAAATGGTTCATTACATATATGATACATTTATTGAAGTTCTACTATGTAGTATGCTACTTGCTTTTCATAATATCACTTTTCAACTTTAAATCAATCTCCAAACATATTTTAAAATATTATGTATTATGAATACACTTAGCACTGTACAGTTATTTGTTCAAGTGATGAGACTCAAGTGGTAAAACTAGATTTAATATTCTCTGAAAACAGATTCTTGTTATGTCTGGCTTAAAAACAATTTTTTAAAAGATTGTTTTATGTTCATTTTACTCTATTTAGCCAATCAATAAAATATATATTCTCTGTTGTAGAACAATTCCCATAAAAACCATCAAAGCAATTTACATGAAGTTTTTGGCTTATATGGTGAATGAAACATGTACAGAAAATTCTCCAAATGAAATATAATTAAAATCATACATAAATGTTAAAATAAAGAAAGGAAAGTTTCAAGTGGAAAGAGTGAAATAGGGTATCAAAACCAAAGCAACACGATCTTTGGGGGAATGCAGATAGAATATAGCATCACCAGGGAGAAGTGGGCTGTTTCCTAAGAGTTTTTCCTATGGGAACGGGATGGAAAGAACAGATGCAAGAGTCTGGGTGGATGCAAGCTTCCTGAGAAACAGAGGTGACAGGAAGTGGTGGCCTAGGCCACAGAAAGCTACTAACTGTGGGGCAGCAAGATGCAATGGGGTACTAAGAAACAATATAAGGTACAAAGAATTAGAAATGGTAAATTAATGATTTAGAGCAGTTTTGATGATGACATAACAGAACAGACTGAAAAAATCATGTGATATGGAAATTTTGGTTTTTGGGGGGATCATACAGCACTTTAAATGTATCTTCTGTTAACGAGGAAGAGGCTAGTCACATTGTCTAGATACAGCTTTGTTAATGACACAGGGCAAGATGTAATGCTATGAGGACAAAGAGAAGTGGAGGAAGAAATGCTCTGATCATTATTCATATGTGTTACATTTGCCTTCATTTAAAATCTAGAACATTCTACAGGCACCATTTTAGATCACAGCAGAATTCATCAAGGTTGCTATAAAATGAATCCAACTTTCCATAGTTATAGTTTGGAAAAGCAATATATTATAAAAGTCAAATCCATAATATTCACAAGCTTTCTATTGGACCTTGAGTTTTTTCTTAGGTACACTATGAGTTGCAGTTGACTTTTATGCAGATAATTATAGAATTTATGGAATTAAATTTTAAAAGTTTTAAAATGGAGATAGATAATATGTATAGATGGAAATACTCAATACTTTAATGATATACAATCTTCTCTAACCAACACTGTAAAATAGTCATCCCCAGTTGGTCTATAAATTTAGTGCAGTCTCCAATAGTGTTTTGCATGGAACTTGGAGCGTTAATTTCAAATTCATGGAGGTCTATGAAGGAATGAAGGTCTATGAAGCACCACATGATTCTGAGGCTGAATTAAGGAGTGGAGAGTTCTCATGTCAGAGATTGAAGGTGTTGTCCTATTCCAAAAGTGTAGTCACTAAGGATTAAATCCAGGATTAGTCAAACAGATCAGTCAAGCGGAGGGTAGAGTTTGGACAGAGACCCAAATGTAAAGGGAAATGTGGTTTGTACAGAAATAACGGGAATTGTTCAGTGAGATTTGTCACTGAACAATGCTAGGAAAGCTGAATGCTCTTGTGGGAGAATTTAGTGTTTTCCACACTGATACCATACAGAAAAGTTAACTGGAAATAAATCGAAGATGAAAATGTAAGGAATAAAAGTTTAAGTTCATCTGTTTATGATCAAATACAGGAGAGTATTTTTGAGATACCCCAATGTGTAAATACTCTTTACGAAAAGGTAAAAGCAAAATTTCATTGAAAGAAAACAAAATGAAATGTTGGCACAAATTAAGATAGAATGAAGCACAAAGACAAAGAAAAGACTGGAAAGATAAGTTTCCAGTATATATATATTTTAAAACCAACACATAAATCCATGCAAAATGAGCCAATGAAAAATCAGGATGTTCATACATGAATCCTGAACTTCTGAAACGCATAGGCAAAGAGCATTATGTTTCCTAGTAATCCACAGACTAAACTAAAACCAATGCAATGGAGTTCTCCCTCTTTCAAGGATCTTCAAACACCTGAAGGATTGTGCTTTTAAATTTCTCCACAGCCATTGCATTGGTCTTAGTTTTGACCATTTGATGATTGATCTGTAGCACTTAGAGGTATCTGCCAGCAAAAGAGCACAGAGGGTGGTAACAGGGAAGGGTGACAGGAAAAAAAAGTTCAGTAGTCTTCCAGAAAGAGGACACAAAAGGTTGGGATAGGTTTCTCTTTGGCTGAATTGGAGTCTGGTCAAGCAAGATGGACAGGGGTTTGGAGCTATTGTCATAGGTGGAGAAGTGGATGGAAACTGTTAATTTCAAGATCCCAGGACTACAGTGATTCTCAGGACCCCCATATAGAATTTTTGCACAGTCTCACAAGGTATGGATGGCACACAGGAACCTGACACCCCACAGAAGTAGAGCTGGTGATCACGACTCTTCAGGACAGTCCATCCTGAATCTGTTACACAGGGTGCACTTTTGTTTTTGCTTTTATCTTCTTTTTTGTTCTTCCCTTATCTCTTCATTCTTTACCTTTTGCAATCAGTTTTGATTGTCTTGTTCATTTTTTTGTTTGAGACCAAAAGGACCTCTATTACCTTTGTTTGGTGGGTCAATTTTGTAGGAACTAAGCAATAACACTATGATTTTCCTGCTTCAACCTCCAGCCACACAGTGGACGTTGGCCTATGGGTCCACAGAAACAAATCCTTCAGCCAATTGGAGACTTCCAATTTCAGCCAACTGTGTGAAAGATATGGCAGCAAAAAGTCAACATCAAATATATCAAACTCTCTGGCCAGAGTTAGCTCTTGAAGTTATGAAACGTCCATCTATTCACAATTAAATAATCAGCATTGTTTAGCTCCAAAAAGACAAAGCTTTCCAAGATAAGCAAACTCTAAACTGGTTAGTTGGACAACACTTGCAGAGTTGCGTTATTTTTGGACAAGCCTGTCATTTTTACATTGCTGACTACAGAGACAAGGCTTTCGTAATCACACAGGCCAATAGCACATCTCAGCAATAGCTGATCCAACAAAGGCATTTAGCCTGGAGAAAATCAAGTTGGTAGAAACATAAAGAGGCAGGAGATGGAATCGCACTGACCACAGCTCGCCCGTGTTGCATGCTCTCTGTTGGCTAAAGCTGTTTCATGCTCTTTCCCTGCGCCAAGTCACTGAGCCTCACAATGACCTCCGGAGGTTTGTCCCATCATTACTCACTGCAATAGACGATTTATTTATTTACAGTTCCTTGAGACGCATTTGGCAGCGCAGAATGTTAATCACAGGTGGCGATAATGATGGTGAATGTTACTGCTGTTGAGAATGTTTCTGATTGTAAGAGAAAAAGCAGGTCACGCCTGGGAATGGTTTACATCATGCTTCGGAAGCTTCCGTTCCGGCCGGAAGCAGCAACCTCATTTCCAGCCCCGCCAACTTCAGTGCTCTGATAGAACTCACTCTTCTGAGTGCTAAAGAATTTTCACCTTCTAGAATCTCATATTGATTTGAAAAGAGATTTCTGTCAATTGGATGGCTTAAGCTTTTAAATGTAACAGGAGGCAGAGAGCACCCTACGTGTAAAACAAATATTTATTAGATAGTAATCAGCTTCATATTGAGACAAAAGAAATTATCAAGATAAAAGAAAGTGTGAACTGAGGTAGTAACATTTGGAATTTCAAAATCAGACAGGGGCAGTGAACAGGAGACAAGCTCGGAAGACAGGATAACTGCTCCTGACACAACTCGGCTGTGTGACTTTGTTCTCAGCTATGAGAAATCACACTAGGTGATCCCTGTGGGCCTTTCTGGATTCTTGATTCTCGAAAGCAATGCTTCAAATATAATTAACTAGAATAATTTCTACCATACCATCACATAGTTTTATATTTTGATCTATTTTACATATATTATTTAATGAGTACAAAATGAACACATTTTAAATATATGCATCCAGGGGCTGGGGATTTAGCTCAGCAGCATAAGCCCCTGCCTGGCAAGTGCAAGGTCGTGAATTTGATCCCTGGTACAAAACACAAAACAAAACAAAACAAAACAAAACAAAACAAAAAACGTATCTGTTAGTTTGCTTTCTTTTTTGTATATTCTTATCGCCATTGATTAAAGTTAGACATTGCACTTTTAAGGCAAGGAGCTATGACTGTAAATTTGTGTACAATTTTTTTCAGCAACAAATTATGTTTATTGGTCAAGTAATTTATTCCAGAGAAACTCATTTCTTCCTATGAAAGTGTTAAGTAAAAACATGAAAAATAAATGTTCTAAGTCTTGGACTATCTTATAATTCCCTTGCCTACTTGCATGGATGATTTTTGTATGCACACATCCTGTATTTGAATAATAAACATTTTAATTTGTGTGTTCTTTCGGGGAGATCCATTTGATAGCCAAGGACCATAAGAAGTAAAACCCAGCACTTTGGTAGGAACTAGCATTTATACCAGTACACTACATGGCCTCTAGAGATAGGTACAAACATGTCATTCTGAAGTGAGCCCACCATCATGTAAGTGAAGTGTAGTGAAAGGCTCTCAACCAGCTTGGAACGGGTGCATGAGTAGTATGCTAATTATTTGCATAAAAACTAGATGTAAGGCTAGGTATAGTGCACATGCCTGAGATTCTGGCACTCTCAGAAGCTAAGCAGGAGGATCAAAGTTCAAGTCCAGCTTGGGCAATTTAGTGACTTAGCAAGACCATGTATCAAAAGAAAAAAAAATCTAAAGGCCAGTTATGTACCTTGGTAGGAAGGTTCTGAGTTCAATGCTTGGTATCATAAAAAGCAAGCAAGCAAGTAAACAAACAAATAAAAAACCTACACAGAATTCCATTCCCCAGTATAGGAATTCTCCAGTATAGGCTGATTCTGCCTTTGACTGTGGTCAAGTCATCATCAGCCAATATGGCATTTGTTTGCTTCCCCTTGATAAGTTGAAGAAAACAATTTTTAGAATGTTAAATGTTCTTAAAGGAAAAGTACATTCTATAAATGCTGAATATAATCGATTTATCTGTTTTTAAAGTCCCATATTCAGATATCCATCTGTATTGCTTTATAACATTATTACAGAGTAAACTTCAGTAGAGTAGCAGGAACAATTCTTATCATCACCTGATAAAAATGAAGTAAATAAAGATGAGAACAATAAGAAACACTTGCTGGCTCATGGCAATGAATAATCAATGACATGTCTTATATCATCACGGTTTAGGAACTTTTACTGCTTTCTGTTATCTTTAAATCACATCTTAGCATCTTGCCTGAATTTTGGATTCCTCATCAACTCACTCTTGAATTTTCTAAATTTTGTGAAAATCTCAGTTAGTCATTTTTCTACTTTTTTCCAAATAACCATGCCTGTTTCTTGCCACAAAGTAACATCAACAACAACAACAACAAAACCAACTATTATTTGCTGAGTACCTATGCTGTGAAAGATTGAAGACTTTTTTATCCACATTATTTTATTGTCACATGGAAAATCAATAAATTAGTGGGAATGACACTGTCAGGAGGGTGGAAAAGGAAGCCTCAGGCCCTCCTTCTCCCCATGTTGCCCCACTACAGGGAGTAATCCCCAGAAAGAGAAATCTAGGAGCAGCTGTGACTCTTGCCTTACCCCAGGTGCTTGCAAAACTCTGGCTTGCAAGCCATCAGGAAAACTGGAAATGCTTATTCACACAGCCCTCCGGTGGTTAGCACAGTGTGGGGCAGTGGGGGAAAGAGGGGGAAGCCAGCTCCTGGCTTCTTGGGAGAAAGCAGAGCGAAGAGCACAACCTACGCCCGATATTCAGATGTGGGGACTGATTTTTGTTTCATCTGAATCTCAGCACTGACAGAAAAAGGGCAGCAGGTTGAGGAAACTGAAAACATGAGACAGGGAGATAGAGCTTTTGCAAAATTGAAGGGGACCGGAGGTGGAAGGAGGCAGTGCAGGGTAGGGGATCACATCTTAAATGAAATGAAGCTGTCTATGTCCATGTGCCAACTCCACCCAAGGGCTACGGTCCTTACGTTCTAGTTAACATTTTAAAAAGCCAAACAAAAAAGTGCTGCTTCGCAGTAGCCCACATTTGCTGGTCTTTGTTTCTGCTCTGGCCCAGGGCGCAGTAAGCGGGCCAAAACTTCATCCACCTGCTTCGCCCTGAGAGGACAGGGGAGTTGGGGTGTGCACACAATAACCAGTCAGGCTCTTTTGGGGGAGTGGTAGCGTGCTGCCTAAGGTGCTGCTTCTGTCTTGGCTGTCGAGGAGTGCTGGTGGCGTCCAGTGTGCTCTAGCAGCCCGGGAGCCACTGAAGTGAGCAAAAGGTGGGCAGTTGTGGTCACTCCACAGACAATGTGGTGCGAGGGCAGGTGGACTCCTGGCTGGGAATTCCCACCTAGGTCTGTGACACAGAGGATGCAGCCACCGAAATGGGTCGAGCAGCCCTGAATCTCTAGCGAGGATCCTGGCGAACATCTTTCCTAGTAAGGAGCCAGCTCATGATGTTTGGGGAATGCTGCTGTTCTCCGTCAGATGTGTGAATCCCAACAGAAACAGACAGGCTCACAGAGAAGCGGGGAACCGGGCACAGGAACAAAAGAACTCTCTAGAAACCAACTCTAAAGAAATGGCGGGATAGGAAATGCCTGGCAAATAATTCAAAATAACGGTCATCATGAGGTTTACCATTTCAGGAAAATTACATGTGGATAAAATTAGAACATTAGCAAAGAGAATCTATCGATCTATCCATCTATCTATCATCTATCTATCTATCTAAAAGAACCAACAATTTTTGAAGCCCAAGAATAGGATAACAGAATTGAAAAATGCACCAAAAAGCTTAAACAGTAGACTTGATCAGGCAGAAAAACCAGCGAACTCAAAGACAAGACATTTGAAATTATTCAGCCAGAGGCACAAAAAGAAACAGAAAGAAAAAGCAATGAATAAAGCGAAGGAAATGATAAAAGGCCACTGCAAGCCCAGAGGATATTTGGGATACTGTAAGCGCTCATTAAAGATCAATCTTTCCGACTCTTCCTTTCACAGAACCCAAGAATGCTCTGCTAAAGGTCTTCTTTTATTAGTTGTAACTAAAGACATTTCCCTTCCAGAGTTCTTCCAAAGTTTCCACACAGAGGTAAAGGCACTGTCCATAGCTGTGAAGTATAAAATTGATTGATCGACAACTTGGAACCAGATCTAATTTAGCCAAATACAGTCCAAGGGCTCGTTCCAGAAAAGCTTTGTGAACAGGATACAAAGGGAAAGAGAAGGAAGAAGCTGCTGCATCCTACACTCCTACAGGCGGCTTAGGCAGGAATATATCTGGTGCCTGATATTTCTCAAAACTGTGGTGATGAAGCCGAAGGTGGTGGACCCTGCCTCCCGGATTTGGTTTCCTCTGTGAGCTGGAGCACGTGTGGCCGCAGACCTCCGATTCCTTCACTTCCCTTCTCCGAGTTTTAGAACAGTTTCTATGAGTAGCATGAAAGGTTACTAGTGAGGCCAGAGAATCACGGTGAAGGTAGTGTTCTCCTCCAAGGTAAGGTGCTAATCCCTGGTGTAAGGCTTAAGAATCGCATTCCAGTGTGCTTCCTAAATATTTAGAACACTGTCCTTTTTAAAAAGTGCTTATTTTCAAGAAAAATAAAAATATTGTATGGTATTTAGTGATCTTAATTCAATAGTAAAACCAACTGCCCCTCTCTGTACTAAAATAACCTCACTTGGTAACTACCTGAGTTTCCTTCAGAGTCATCTTTAATTCAGTTATACTTATCCTAGCTCACCTTGAAGAACTCAAAATGAAATGATGACTTCGGCTTCTGAGGATATGATCCATAGCTATTAGGAGGAGGAGACTGTTAAATCTGGGGAAAAGAAGGTACTTAAATTATCTGTTGCATCAATCTCAAAATTCTAGGTATCCAGACAATGCAGGAATTTTTATCATGATACATTACATAGCTTTTGTGTCTGGAATGATTCGATTAGTACAAGAACAGATTGTCAGTTAGAATAAGAGCTAAGAGTTCAGCTTGCAGAGTATTTTAAACTTGTGCGGCACATTTAGAGAGGGAGACAGATCCTTAAGAAGAACAGAAATAGATGACAGCTATAGATGAGAAGAAAATCTTACGTAAGTCAAGTGTGTGAGTCTCTCTCACCGTGCCACTGGCTTCATGTAAATGCCAGATCTCATCTTACACATTGCCTAGATAGAGCAGATGTTGGCATTTAAGTATAGGTTGCCATGAGAGGAAATTGCCCTCAAACGAGAAAGGAAGTTTACAATCAGAGAAAAATGATTTTCCCAGCTAATAGTTATAACCCCAGTAACAAAACTGTTTTCAGCCAGAGGTTGTGGGCTTGGAAAGGAGGAGAGATATAATGATACTTCAATTCCTATCTAAAAAAGAAAGAAAATCAGCTTTGGTCTAAATTGTGATGTGTGGGTTGCAAAGATAGAACCTTCCCCTCCCTCTTCTCAGGCCTCAAGGCTTCACGTTAAATGGGACAAATCACATCCTTCGTAGTTCTGCCCTGTTTGGTACAGCTGCTGGCTGCAGGTGGTGCCCTAAAAATATATTGCTTGTTTATTTTGCGATGGAGCAGTCTGCAGAGTGGTACCTAAAAGCGCAACTGCTCCCCTCTCCTCTGCCTGTGAAGTGCACGTTGGGAGGCTGAGGCCGTTGCCAAACCTAGTGTGGAAAGGTCCACTCGGAGGCACAGGCAGCGAGCACTGGAGGCTCGTCTCCTGGCAAGTCCCATCTTCCTTGAGTTCATGAAGCATGGCTGACTGTGGCATCAGAAGCCCTGACTGGGGTCTCAGTAAAGCAGAGCTGGGCAACAAACTGCTTTTGTTGGGAGAATAATTGTGCTGCTCTGGAGATTAGCATCTGTGAACATGTGGGATATAAAAGGAAAAAAAAATCAATAATGCATCACCAAAAGAAAACACAAACAGAGAGCAGTAGCAGGTAAATGTTCACGGAGACAGCCTTACACAGAGCTTCCAATGATTTTTAATTTATGCTTTCAATGATCAAACGCGTTTCCCACTCGTACTGCCTGAATACTCAGTTAACACTGTTTAATCTCACAGCGTTTTTGAGCACAACAGTTTATGTGTGAAAATGCTACATAAATTATGGTTAAATAATGGTACATGGATTAAGATCATAATGTCGTTCTGGAATGTTTCCTTGAGTGAATCTTTAAGACACTCAGTGACATACACCAAGGCACTCAGCAAATAGTTCTTGAGTAACTGAGCGAGTATAAAGCTGCTTCTAGCACAGAGCAGATGAAGAAATGCACATGCATGTTTCCTATCACCATTTGAAAATTGCAAACTTTACCCATTGAAACCTGTGAGTATCTAACTGCATTACTGACTGCAATTTTAACTGAATCATTAATGCTTGTCATTCCAGTTTGACCTCTCTCCTAGGAGCAGTAAGTCTGAGGAGAGCTCTTTAGCCTGGATACAAAGTGCAAATACGTGGTAAATTGAAACCAGAAAAGGATATCATCTTTCTCCATGAATGTGGAATCAAATTCATTCCATAAAAATGAGAGGTGCCTTCTGCACAGAGTTCGAGTTAGCAGGGAAGGAACAAAGTTGCAAGAACACAGAGGGTGACTGATGATTTGGTTTTGCTGAGGATCTCTGACCTAGGGCAGGTAACCTGCGTATAATACAAGGCCAGAAAAAGGGCTAGCATGTTCTCCACTGCCTGCTTGCCATGGACTATTCCTCCTCTGCAATGCCCTTCTCCATGCTACCTAACTATGCACTGAAACTTTTACAAACTGTGAGCCAAATAAACCTTTCCTGCTTTAACTCTGGGTGTCGGGTATTTTGTTTAGCAACAAGAAAAATAACTAAGACACTATGTTAGGACTAAATCAACCCCAAAATGGCATTCAACTAACTGGATTGCATGAAATTATAACAAGGATGAGATGTAAAACTTCGAAATTAAAAACGAAAAGAACATATCCATAGCCTTGTGATGAAAATGAATATTCTGAGATCAATAGAGTTATGGAAAAAGCGGGAGAGGGAGAGAAAGTCACGATGAGTAACTTGAAATCTCTGAGTCATGAGAGGAGAAGTGGACAGTTTGTCTCTACCAAGTAGCTGATAATAAGTTGACCAGTTGAAGAGGGGGAGCTATGGAGAATCACTTAAGGAGGGCAGAAACTATACTGGAAGTTAGCATTAACTAAAATAATCATGTAACAATGGCTTCTTTAATTTTAGTAAAACTATTATGAGTTAGGTTAGGAGAAGATTACAGGGATGGAAGGATATGTGAAAAGCTGTGGTTGTGAGAGCCAAGGTAACACTTTTGAGAGGAATTAAGCACATTGCTGACAGTGGAGAAGATGTCAGAGAAGAGTAAATGGAAGATTCAGAAGCAGAGAGGAAAAGGGAACAGCGAGGACCATGAGCCCTGTTCCTTCTGGTGGAGAAGAACGTGTGGAGTGAAAATGGTGCAGGTTTAGATCCTGATGACAAGAAGGGTAAAGGCAAATGCTACTGAAAAAATATCATGGAGGACTCTTTACCTACTGTGTAAACACTAGTTGTCTTGAGTTTGTTTGCCCATATTTTTATTCCTTTCCACTCGAGTAGAACACACTAAATAATAAATTATTGCTCATATTATAGCTGTCAGTATAAATCATGTTTATATCCTTCCTTGGAGAATACTTTGCTCTTATTTAAAAACACTAACACATCCTACTATTATTATCCTATCACTGTGATGAGAAGTTCCAGTGGAGAGGAAATTGCCATCAAAAACCTATTTATTAACAATTATGTATCATAATAACTAATCATGACTAGAGAGACGTCCTAAAAACAATGATATTGTGTATCACAAAGGAAGAGCGCACTCTTTTATTCTAGGCTGGAGGCTTTTAAAGTTCTTTGTAAAATATTATATATTAGTCTGTTTTAGACATATTTGACTTATTTCTGAAAGAAGTTACTATGTAATGTAATTCATTTCTGAAATAATTTTGATTATATAATTAAGTATAAAAATTGGATTGTGTGAGATTCACTGCACAGTGTTCTTTGTAGACAATTTCAGTTTAAATCTCATATCATTAAGAAAGCCCACTTACTGGTGATTTGTTGCAACTTACAATCTTTCCTATCATCTGAAGTGTAGTAATATTTTATTCTGTGATGTTCCCAAACATTCCTATAGAGAGAACGATATGCTTGGGGTATGTGAGTACTTGAGCACTATATTCTGGTTACTCAGGATAGTGGTTGGTAAGGCACAGTGAAGGGACAATAAACTAAATCATATGCTATTAACCTGTATTACATTCCTATCTGGGGAGGAAGCAAACTTAGTAGGATTTAGCTCACGTTTGTGCATCAGTGATTTAGCCTGAAAAGATTGTGGCCTTCTCAATGAATAGTGGAAGGAAATAAGTTAAGGAGAAAATAAATAATACTAACTTTGTTGTTTTTCAAGAAGATTCTTTTTAACATTATCTCAGCTTATAAGTACAAAATATTTTATTACAAACTGGGTATAAGATTTAACAGTTGTTACTCCCAGACTGTGCATATTTTACCTTACATTTCTGAATTTGCATATGGGGAATACAGAAAATATGAAAACTAAAACTATATATATATATATATATATATATATATATCTACATTTAATTTCACTTCAGAAGCTGTTTAAATTCTTGTATTTGGATTGTTCATGTGTTTACAGAATTACTTGCTAATTGCCAACTTGCAAGGGCACATTTTAGTAATAAAGCAAAATAAAAGAAAATACCCCACAACTAATTGGCTAGTGATTATTTTATCCAAAACTTGATTGACATCTGCAGATAAGTCATCAGGACATTATAACCTAAAGGAGTAATGCCAAAAAAGTTTATTGTCTAGAGTACCAACAAGGAATAGCAGACAGGTCAGAATATTAAACTGTGCTCATTTCAGAAGCAGCATAGGTTACTTATGGCTATTTGGTAACAGTAGTGTTTCTTACTGTGAAAGGATGGATCCAGTTGGGTTTTGAAAACTGTTTCTGTAGAACTTTGCCTACTCAAAGTGTTTTGCAACGCTAAGTGGAGCCAAGAAATGTCCTTTCTGCCTTTTGTTTACCATTTTCCTATTTCCCTGTTTCCATTGATATTTAGTCCTTCTTCCCTGATTTTTGCATGCTTGTATAAACTCTCCTAATGCTACAGAATGACACACACATTTCTCTTGTTTGTTGGGTTACTGACCTTCAACAAGATGTTCTGTGCATGTGCCTACCAAGGA
Source organism: Dolichotis patagonum (assembly GCA_004027295.1). Classification (NCBI taxonomy): domain Eukaryota; kingdom Metazoa; phylum Chordata; class Mammalia; order Rodentia; family Caviidae; genus Dolichotis; species Dolichotis patagonum. The sequence goes on from PVJX010004699.1 coordinate 73,056, forward strand.
CAATCAGAGCTGCAGGAGAGAAACCCAGGGAGCCAGGAACGAAGAGCACTTTCCACTCCAAGCGTTTTCCATTGCAGGCAGAGAACAGTTCAGACAAGCTGTTGTGTGTGATCTTGGACAGCAATTAAGAGTCAGGAGACTCAGTTTGCAGCCCAGATCTCCACCGGCTGCCTGCTTTGGTGGAAATATTGTACACACAGTGCACACACAGAGATTCGTTGTCTCATAACATGACCGTTGCTTGGAAGGCTTTTGCTAGCCTCCTGGAAAGCAACATGGAGGACTCTCAGGCAGAGAAAAATGTTGATAGGACAACCAGGGTTATGGTGTGCTTTGGTGTTTGTGCCATCCTCCATAGCTCCATGCATTTCTGAGCAATTCAAGACATTAGAGAACCATAGTGAAGAGAAACGAAGAGTGCAATATTTTTGGTGAAAATTTTGCACCTGCCTCAGGTCCAAAAAAAACAACATTTCCAGGAGTGGGTCATGCAATGGTTATACATGAAACACCTGAGCAGGAAATTGCACTTTTTAGTAGCACCAGGAATATTGCTTCAGCAAGCAGAGCCTATTCCTGCTTTATATATTCTGGGGCTGATTAAACAAATAAATTCACCTAAAGCTATGCATTTGATAGCTCTTTATTAGTTTAAACAGCAACCTTGTGGGAGGTCAGCTGACTGCATTCCCATGGATGTTTGCAGCTACCATTCTGTTCCACTGGTTTGTATAATTGTTCTTATGCCACTACCATACTGTTTTATTTTATTGTAGCTTTACAATGTAATTTAGAATAATGAAGAATGATGCTTTTCACTCCTCTATTTCTTAAAGTTGTTTTGTTATATGTTATTTTGAGGTTTCATGAGTCTTAGGCTGGTTTCTTTCTGTTTTTCTAAAAAATGCTATTGCTGCTTTGATAAGGACCCTGTTTAATCTGTGTATCACATTAGGTAGATTGGGCTCGGTGAAGTGGCTATAAAAGAGCCATTGGAGTCAGGTGGGTGGTGCACACCTGTACTCCCAGTGTTCTGGGAGGCCGAGGCAGGAGCATCCTAACATCCAGCCAAGTTGGGCCAACAAGCAACTTTGTGAGACCTTTCTGCTCCTCCACAACAGATTAATTATTTTGATACATCTTAAATGTTAATACACTTGAAAGATAGCCATTATGTTGCTCTTTGCAATATTTCTGATGAAATTTGAATACCAATTTGATTTAAAATTTACCTGTTCTTATTTAAAAGTACATGAAACATTTTTTGTTCAAATATCATTAATCTTTATGCGGTTCTTCTTCCTTTTGAATCTGGAGTTCCAATTCACAACTTTTGCAGAATTTGGTCCTAGTAAAATATGCTTATATACTTGAAAGTTGTATGTTATGTATTTTTTCATACCACTATGCAATGAATTTATGTGAATATGCAACAATTTGTATGTGTAAATTTAATACGTATACATTTAGATCTGATTTCTCTTTCCCCTGTCCACAGGCATTAGGTTTTTATAATGTTATCAAAGTATGTTATGTGTATTTATGAATCCATCAAAATGAAATCCATAAAGCTGTATAACCAATATGCAGTAATCAAAAAGATATGGAAAAATATATTCTTGTTTGAATTATAATCATAATTATTACTTTACAATACTGATTCAAATGATGTAAGGTATTACATGCATTGATCAAAATTATTATGAACAAAAACAAAATTTTACTTAAAAATTTATTAGTACTAGAATGAAACCCTTCCACATGAAAGACATTCCTAGAGACACAGAAGCGTGGTTATAGTGATGCCACTTACCACAAATTTTTCAACTTACTGTAAGTTGTACACCACAATATACATAATTATCTATGACAAGATGGTTTCAATAACTGCTAAGTCACAAATCCATAAGGTTTTTATTAAATTTTAATCAAAGCAAAGAATTGGAAATAGTTCACTTTGCAGCAACAATTTCTGGAAGGTATATCACAACATAGAACTAAGATGATAAACAATTTTTAATGGTACGCCTAACTCTCTTAAAGGCAGAGATTATATCAAAAAGAAAGTTTGAAAAATGTTAAAATACTTATTTTTCAATGTGTGCTCTTGGATACAATATTTTTCTTGATTTAAAAATATTGTGTACTTTGAGTCTATTCTTATCAGAATATGGAGCTACGGATCCAGCTAAGTTTCTGGAAACAGCAAAAATCTATGACTTATAATTTAAATGGCTAAATCATTTTTCACTTGCAAGCAAATCAACTGAATGAACTTTATTTTTTCTTAAAAAAGATCTGTCTTAATTTTTCAATTCAGTAAGTATAACATAGGCCGTATCCAGGGCAGTAGCTGCATGTCAGCTCGCAGCATTGCTCACTCACCCCTTCAGAATGACACAGGCTTCCGACTTAGTCATAACATTTACATTTTTATTTGCAATATTCTAGGTGAAATGAAAATTAGGATCCAGATATTTAACTACAAAATCGCTGTGAATAAGTGTTTCCAGATAATGAATCATGGAGGAGAAACATACCCAGGACCACACACAACTGCACATGTAAAGGAACTCCTACACGCCTCTCCCAGCTCACGGATAATCAACCTGGAACAAGGGCTTCAAAACTAGGGAACATTCTTCACCCCAGCACTGTATTCCAAGACAAGTTGTACCAAGTTATACCAAAATATTGACAGATACGTCAGTAACTGGCATAACTGGAATGCCTATAACTTCCTTTATTTGTGGCACACATTTTATTCACTGCACTTAAAAAACACAGTCTGTTGAAAAATAATTCCATGCACTATACAAAGTACAGAGTTTTTGACCAGACAAAAATATAACTGAAGAATCAATTGATTGCTAACTTATATTTAGCTATTAGCTATGTCCTGGTTATTAAAACTTTTTCTAAACTCTTCTATGACTCCCCTGCTAACTTGTATGTGGTCTCTAAGTCACCTCTAATGGCTGTGGGAAATGGTAAACTTATTTACATTTTTACCAATATCCTCTGTTAGTGTCTACAAAAACAATTAGTAGTCAACCTGCTGTGAATTTAGAAGTATATCAGAAGTAAAGGAAATCAAAGAGAGGAAGTAAATGAAAACAAAAGTGAACAATTTGGTTGGAGAGGTTTCCATTAAATTTAGAAATATTGATTCTCTGGATGTGGCTAGAGAAAAGAGAGATTAAGGGTTTTATTATCCAATGAATTATTTGGAATTTTAACATATATTCAAAAAAATCACCACTTCCTCTATTGCTATAAATATTTTCTCAGTATTACTGATGGATATGTATTTGTAAAACATACTTTGCCTTTGTCAAAGTAATGTGTGGGTCCATAAAGCGAGGCATACCTATACGCATTGCCCTCTCTCATGGCAGACCAAGCTAATCAATCATAATGTTCTCGCCCACTGATGAACTCAGACTCTGCAGACCTCAGGAATCCATTACCCATCAGCTTGTGCCAGGGTTCAGGTTGAAGGTCATGTCCCATCTCTGGCGCAAGAGCATGTTCCCGTCCCTATTTACTAGCGACCTATACGAGGAAGGGTTTTTAGCATGTTCTGCTACCCTCACCCAACTCTTGCTCAACTAAAAGACTGAATTTGCATGAACATGTTTTCTGATCTGTGCAGTTCCAACGATGCGTCGCTGGAGGGATCTGATGAATTCTCCGTAGTATGAACAGCAACATCTCCCTAGTCCATCTCCTCACTTGCTCCACATACATGTAATCTTTTTGTAAATGTGGCTTCTGATTTTTGGTGGTCATTAAAGTGGTGCACACTGCATGCCTTTAGCATGTGCTGTCTGATGCTAACTGCAGGGAAAAGCTGCAGTGGGAGGAGGATGCTGCAAACCTTACCCCTGGATCAGCAGTATGGGCTCTGGCAGGGCTCTTTGCTCCACTGCAGGCCGTGTGATTAGTAGTCCCTCTTCCCAGTTATACGGATGTTGTGCTTGTCTTCCTTTGGCTCTAGAAGGGAGAGATCTGTCTGTGCACCATGCAAATGTGGTCTTTGTGAATGCTAACCTCAAATCCAGCCAGGAGTTGATTGGCAGAAAATGGAACAGTGGGGTGACAGGCATTCTGGGGGTCAGGAACCCGTGAAAGAAGAGCTCAGGGAAGGTGGGTGGAAGGAGCTGAAGGGATTTAGGGTTTAATCAAGAGCAATATCTGAGAGAGCAGCAGTTGATGGAAGCAGATGGAAGCCAGATATACCGCAAGGCGGGGCCGTTTCTAAGACGGAGAAAAACAGTAAGAGTGAGAGCTTAGCTGATCTTACAGAAAGCAGTGTGTAATTGAGAAGCCAAGATTATTCCCCAAGAGCACAAGCTGTATCATCCCGTGACCAATCTTGAAAATGCATGTGTTCATACCCGGGGGCAACCTCGGGAACCTTGCTCCAGTTGGCCATTGACAACCCCAAGGTCAGGGGTCCTGACATGTGTTTCTCTAGGTGCTGCAAAGCACAGGTGCTCAGGCAGCATTCCCAGGACCTGACTGAAGGGAATGTGTTATTGCCAGGGAGATGATGGGATCAGAAGGGGAGGAGCAGAGACTCAAGACACTCTTTCTCCATTAATCATTCCAGCACAAGTGTCAGAAGAGCTGCAGGATGGCATCTTTGCGGAGAGAATTGTTCAACAGGAAGCCTCTTGGGTTTGCACTGCAAAACTGCAGTGAAGATTTGCTAAGCTTTTCCATATCTAGGCATTTTCAGCCCAAGGCTAGCTACACACAGCAGCCCTGGTAGTCAGTGTGCTGTGATTTCTCCAAGGAAAGGCTTCAGTGCACAGCAGGGAACTTATCCTCGGGTGTTTCATAACCCGAATTGCAAAGGAACTCCCAGGAAGGAAGCACACGTGGAAGGGAAAGCGAAACGGACCACATCCTGTGGCTGTTTGTTCAAACTATTTCTTCACTACCTTGGCAGCGATTTAGACAAGAGAAGTGATAACCAGTAATTGGAATTGTTGGTTACATCTGCTCTTGGGGACGCTCCAGCCAGTTTGTTTTACGGAGTTTTTTTTTTTTTAACTTATGTAAAAATATTTTTCTTAGGGTGATATCGCAGCATCAGCATATGCTTCCATGGCTGAATGCATTTCTGTGCAAAGTGTTAATAAATTTGTGAGTATAGTTACATACACAGTAATTCAAATAACTCTCTAAAATCATATATAAGTATCCACATGCATGAATTGTATTTTCACATTATCCTTGAAATATAGGTGGAAGCTTGCAAGAATGTTGCAGGTGTGATTTAAAAAAAAACTTTCAAAGAAATTGAAATGTTGTTTGAAAAACTCTTCTTTGTAACATCTATATCAAGACATTTTACCCATCTTCAAATCCCAGAAATATTTCTCTCATCCCATATGAGACTGAATATTGTTTTAAGTGGATTTTAAAGAATAATATGGCCACTTCCATGGCAGCAAACCTAATGTATTTTTATTTCAAGATAAGCAAAAGGAACATTTCTCGAGTTTGAAACTATTGCAGAAGATTTTGGTTCTTTTTTTTGAAAAAGTGTCTCAGGCTCAATATATTTACGGGAGATTGCTCAGTGCCTTAGCCAGAACACAATTCAAAATTACGTAAGCGAATTGCCAACTGTGGTAGTTCTGCCTCCTTCCTGGTCGTCCTGTGATTGGTGGTTCTGTGTGGCAGGTGCAGGACAATAAACAGTGAACACGAGCGTCTCCTTCAAGGACACCCCTGTGCCCATGTGGACTCTGCAAAGCTATCTGAGATCTCGGCCTGCACACAGATGACTGGCTTGGCGGCTGTCCCACCAGCCTGTCCCCTTAGTGACAGTGTTAGTAGCACCTCCTGCTGGTATACAGAACAAACCTTCATGATTTTAGTGAGGAATTTAGGAAGTATTCACTAGCACAGCATACTTACAGCACCTATATGAGCTGATACACATTCATTTTTCATACGAGAAGAATCTAACTAATTGCCATTCGATCGGGAAGTTCCTATTTCTTATTATCCCATTGTGAGTTAATATCATTCCCAAAGGGATAAACTGAAGAAAGAGGTAAAAGGCCAATTCTACTTGCATTATCAGCCACTGACAGTTTTCAGACTATGCAATTCGGTGCAGATCTATGTGGAATCTCAGAAAAGTATAAATGGTTCTATATCTGGAATGAATAAATGGATTCATGTACAGTGTAGCAAAGTTGTCTCATAATATAAATCTCACAATAAGGTTAGTCATAATAAAAGTTCTTAATAAAAGTTCCTCTTGAAAAAGGGAATTTTTGTACTGGGGATCAAACTCATGACCTTGCGCTTGCCAGGCAGGTGCTTATGCCACTGAACTAAATCCCAGGCCAAAAATGGATGTTTTATTTAACTCGACAATACAATGTAAAATGATTTATATTGTATAACAAGAAGGTGTTGAGTTTGCTGTTTATAACTTTTATGCCTGCTGGTAAGAGGAGGTTTCTTTATTGGCACACTGTGATGAAACACGATGTGGAAGGTTAAAAGCAAAATCTATAGAAAGTGGAATTGCTCTGAGAAGGGAGGGGAGTTGACAAAATGCCATGGATGATTCTTGGGGGGAAATCTGGGAAGAAAAAAGGACACTGGATAAATTGAGAAGAGAAATCTTCATGCTGGCAGCTCAGCCAAAGAAACCTTGAGGGACAAGAGACCTGCCGCGGTCTTACACGCTTTGCTGTGTAGAAAGTTAGCTGCAAACCGCGCCCTGCCACCACACACACACAACTTCCCTCTGGAGTCCTCGGAGAGTCTCCCCCAAAGCCACATAATCACATCTTGCCTGGCCTGTTTGCCCATGCAAAGTGCTGATGACATCGAAGGCTATTTACTCATTGCTGACGACAATCAGCACCCTTGGCCCAGGAACTGTTTGGCTGAGAGTGATAAATTCCTATTCAAAGTGACACCAATTAGAACAGAGCAGAATGACCAAACTTTCCGCGCAGATTCTGTTTATGTGCATTTAGCGTGTCCAGAAATCAGCCAAGCGGCCTAGAAGGCGGCGACACTTACTGCCAGGAGGAGCTGGAGGGAGCTGTGAGCTACCTCTATGTACTGGTATTCCAGCAGGCACCCTGAGACCGTGATGTAGCGATGGTCCTCCGGGGCCCAGTCGGGCGCGGGCGTCACCGACGTCACCATGCATCCCGGTCCATTTTCCATCCACCAGGATCGATGCATCGAAATGTTGAAAGTCAGGATGAGGTCTGTTTCCTGCAAGAAGGCAGCTGGTGAGGATGGGACCCACTTTGGAGACGTGAGCTTATTCGGGATTAACTTGTTTCAAGTTTCCTACTTACAAATGTGAGGTTCCCCACTTTACCCCTATTACATTCTATAGGCAGCCAGGGAGCCTCTAAACTGATCGCAATGACAAAATGATTTTATTAGAAAAAGTACCAATGATTTACATTAACATTGAAGAGTCCTTGCATTTTATTTGTAAATGTTACAAAGAGAATGATTTACTCTGCTCCAGGAGCTAATATTCTTGCAAGTGTAGCGCTGTATTTTTCTCTTCCTCAAAATATTTGCTTATCATACATTTTAATCTCAAAAGTACATTGCAATCTAGCAACAGTTAATGTGGTAGCTAATGTTAGGATTTATGAGACTGCATGTAATTTCTGGTTCCATGCGAATTTTGGGTTTGTTTTCTCTTGTTTCTGTGAAGGGTGCTAGCAAATGGGATCATGTGAAATTAAAAAGTTTCTTCACAGCAAAAAAAAAAAAGTCATCACCACTGTGAAAAGAAAACCTACCAAATGGGAAAAATTTTTGTTAGCTGTTCCTTAGATAGAGGACTAATAGGTAGACCATATAATGAATTCAAAAAACAGATCTCCCAACATAAAAGACCCACTCAAAAAATGGGCAAGTGAAATGAGTAGACACTTCACAGAAGAAGTATAAATGGCCAATAAATATGGAGAAACAATATTACTAATCATCAGAGAAATGCAAATTAAAACAACCTGGAGATTCCATCTGACACCAAAAGAATGGCCAACATCAACAAATCAAATAACAACAAACATTGGTGAGGATGTCACTAAAGGGGAGCTCTTCTACATTGTCGATAGGCATGTAAGTAAGTACAACCATTCTGGAAATTGTTATGGAGACTTCTGAAAAATATAAACTAGGAATTCCATTTGACCTAGACATTCCCTTTCTAGGTATTTTCCCCAAAGAGTTAAAGGCATCATATTACAGTGATCCACACGCACCCATGTTTAGAGCAGCACAATGCATAATAGTAAATTTTGGAAGCAGCTTGTATGTCCATCAACAGATAAGCTGATAAAATGTGGCATTTACACAAAATGGAGTAATAGTCTGCCATAAAGAAAGATAAATTTGAGTCAGTTGTAGGAAAATGGATGCACCTTGAGACCATAATGTTAAGCGAAATAAATCAGACACACAAGCTTAAATACCAGATGGCTTATCTTATGAGGGAAGACAAGTTATAAATAAAGAGCAAAATGAAAGATAGCTAATAGGAGGTAGGTTCACAGATCATTCTCAAATGGGAAGAGAATGAAGAGATGGAGGAAGGAGAGAGAGAAATAGGCTGAAAAAGAAATTAACCTGGGTTATGCATAAAGACCAACATCATATAAGAAATGCAAACATCGTGTACTGTAAACATGGATTAACAAAAAAGAACAATAACTCAAGAAGGAAATCTAAGTTTCTATGTAATAGAACATGATATTAATTGGTTTCCCCTTTCCTATTGCCAGCATCCCTATGTACCCGCAAGAAATTGGTCCAGAACTTTGTGCCCCATGTATTCCAAATCCAAGGAGGCTCAAGTACCTAATGTAACATGGCACTTGGCTGGCTACAGGTGCAGAATCTGAATACAGAGTGCCAATTTTATTTTAGCAAATTAATCTCTTGTCAACTTCTACAGTGATTACGGTCATGATATTTCTCAGGAATCAGCACATTTTTCAGCTTCGAGATGCTACGTCAGCCACCCTTCAGAGGGATTTGTTGTGGATGAGACGCACCTCGACGTGGCTTAGAGCTGAGCTTCGGTAACCAGCGTACTCCTCACCACAGGAGCCAGCAGGAGCTCTCAGTAGCATATGAAACGCACTGTCAGGGGGACTGTTCCACACTTCCATACTCAGCAAGGCCTGAGGGAGGGTGGACTCTCGGGGAGGCTCAGAGGTGAGAACTGGAGCCGTCTCAATCTCAGGGACAGTGTGGCCGCTCTACAATTGCTACCTCACTACAGCACAAAGCGAGACGCCACCTTGACTACGCAGAGCCTGCAGAGAGCACATCTAGTTTTGTTCTGTGACCTCGAGTCACCCACACTGAGAAGATGAAAAGGTAGGGGTGAGATGCTAACTCAGCTCCGAAGGGAATCTGGACACGGGAAGGAGGAGTCCGCTGGAAGACACTGAGCGTCACCATCCTGATGGTGGTGATGGGGAGGAGGAGGGAATTTCTGTTCCACTTGAGCCTTCCAGAAGGGCTTCAAGCATGACTTGGGACTGTGGAAACATAGCTACCAGTGTCTGATTCAGCTGATAAGTCTCAAAATAAGGCCTGTGGCTGGAGCTAACAACTAAGGGGCCAGAAAAAAAAAGCAAAGAAAGAAGGAAACGTAATACTCCTCGGAAGCAGATGTGGCCACTGTGAGGGTGAGCTAAGACAAGATTCCGCTCAGTGGTTTTCTAGATGGCTGGCGGGTCAGGAATGAGGAGTGATCTACTGCCACACACTCGCAGGGCCTGCGGAATGCGACAGAGCCAGCGTGGCTGATACACCCACCCAGTCACATCCCTGCCAGTGAGATATTCAACACCACTAAATATCTCTGGCAAACCCAGAGAAGTGCCATGAGTCTGTTTCATCGCCTGTTTCATTGCCACCCAAGCTGTGGCTCTGGGTGCTACACACAACCCCTGGCTCCTTTCCTTCTGTGCTCTGTGTTCCCTCTTCCCCAGCTCTGCTTCCTGGCTGCCAAGCACTAAGAAGCTTCGCTCTGTTACAGCCGCACATCATAGTGCTGCCTCAATGGAGCCCGCTGGGCTTGGACTAATCCCCCGACATCTTGAGCCAAATTGGATCCTCTTGTAAGTTATGGGTGCTGCGTTTTGTGTCCAGCAATGGGAAAGCTGACTGATAAAAAGGGAAGCATTTCATGTTGAATGAAATTTGGATTTTTATGATAATAAAACCATTGATCAGCGGTGTCCGTTTCTGAACAGAGATTGTTGTGGGAACCACAATGAATTTAGATGACTTTCCATTAGCTGAGGAAAAGAAGGGAGTCTGCTGTGTGCGCTATCCAGCAGCAGCAGAAGAGCCGTGTCCTATCTGCTCATGGTTTACTGAAGGTAAGAGAATGGAATAAGTTTTCTATTTCTCTGTCACAATCTTATTCATTTAATGTTTGCTTACCAAGAACCAGATAAGTCAGTAATGCCTATGAGGAAAGAGAAAAAGATTCGAAAGGCAAAGAAGCAAACAAAAAAGACTAAATTGTGAAGCCAGCCAGGCCTGCGAGCAAGCAGTGTGGTTTCCTGACCGCTGCAGATGCTCCGGTCCACAGCCTCAGTGGGCCTCTTTCTCTCCAGGGAATCACGAATGCACAGGAAGCTCCAGCAGAAGGCACGGAAAAGGGAGTTTTATGAGACTAAAAAGCTGGTTCCTTGCAGTATCATTGTTAATCTTTTGAACCAATAACTGCTTGTCATAGAAAACCCAATAAATTAGTAATGACTATGCACGAGCTTTTACAGGGCAGTATGATTTCAAACAGGAATCGAAGCACTGAGAGTGGGAATACGGTTGTTGTGTATAGGACTGTCATGAATTTTACGAGCAAAGACACTCTTTTTGAGAAACCTCTTACTATTAGCACAGAGAGACTGTTGATCACTATGGCATTAGAGATAAATTCATACAATCGTTGATACAACTGGAGTTCACTGTGGTGATCAGAGGTGTTCATTTATTTATTATTTATTTCCTAAGTACTGCCCCAAAGACAGTGGCACGATGGAGAATATAAACATGATTCAGACATGGGTAATAAATGAAGATCACTAAGTGAAGATGATAACTAGTGAAGTGCTGGGCATAAGGACACCTGGTGACATCATTATCATTATCTGCAAAGCAATGAAGTATGCCATAGTCCTAAGGAGAGTAATCTTTTCATTCCTAGTACTACTTTTTAAAGTGGTATCATCAATTTTGTTAATATTGTTTATCCTTTGGTGGCATTTTCTGTGGATTATGTTCCCCTAAATGTCAAGAGTATTGGCAAAGTTTAACAATCAAGACACCTGTAATTCTTTTTTCCACCACAGTGACTGTGTCATTTCACTAAAACAATGAAGTACTACAAATCGTGTGGCTTTAAAAATTCAGAAATGTATTGTCCTACAGTTCTGAGATCAAGGTGTACGTAGGCGTGGTTTCCTCTGGGCTGGAGGAAGTGCTGTCCATGTCCCTTATGGCTGGCTGGCAACAGCGGGCAGTTCTTGGCTTGAGAAAGCACTGTCCTGATCTTGCCTTCGTTCATCACGGCATCCTCCCCATCCATTGTCTGGGCCCGAATTTCCCCTTTATAAGCACGTCAGCCATTCTGGCCTCGACCAAGGATGGTGAGCTCTTCGAGTTTTCAGTGGTAACAAACAGCTGGCTGCCGGAGTACACCTCCACCACCCTAGAGCCTGCTGTCACTATTTCAACTTAGTGAATCACACTGAAGACCCCATTTCCAAATCAAGTCACGTTCTGAGGTATTGGAAGTTGGGGTTTTATGGTATCACATGAATTTGCCAGGAATGAAGATGACAGTTCAAGCACTAAACTCTCATTTCTAAAGATCATTTGAGACTTACTGTTTGAACAATTATTACATTTTATTAGACATTTTTGTTTTCTATATTGTCTATTATCTAGACTATTAATAACATGATTTAACAATTACACTTAACATAAAACTAGTAACTAATGTAGTATTGTTTGTTCATAACTTTTTCCATCTTCAAGTATCCTTTTGACAAGCAATCAATCTCATTGTTTAGAACTCCTTAGAGTGTTTATGTTGATTTTGTGAGTACTAAACTCATAGTGACACTACCCATTTATCACTTAAATACTATTTATTGATTTCTACTATGAAGGTGTGAATTAGAATTATAAGCTCGCATACTTCTCTTTCTAATATCCACCATTCTATATTATTGTCTCCAAAATTTGGTTATATCAATATTTTAAAATTTATGACTGTGTGAATATTCTCATAGCTGAGCTAAGTTATATTGGCAATTTATTCCTTATAGAACTTTTGTTTTCCCTGTAGTTACTAAATCTTTCACATCTAAAATAAGAATTTTTGGTTTTCCTTAATTTTCACAGAATAATTGAGCAAAATGTGCTATGAATTCCCACATACTCCTGCTTTCACGTATGTGTAATTGCCCCATTTTAAACACTCCACACCAAATGCTGTATTTATAATAATCAATGAACCAAAGTTAATCATTTATATTAATAGTCTCTATTAGTGTGTGGTCGTTGGAATCTGACAAATGCATAATGACATGCACCCACCATTGTAGTGTATCACACATTTTATCATTTTTGTAATTTTATCAGCTGGACATTTCTCTGTCCCACACATTAATTTCTCTCATCTCTCTAGCACCTGGAAACAATGGTCCTCTTATGTTTTCCATTTGCAGAATCCCATATCGTTGGAAGCATGCACTATGTAATCATTTCATTTAACAATATACCTTTCAGGTTCCTCCATGTCTTTTCTTGGCTTGATAGCTCATTTCTTTTTAGCACTAAATAATACATAATTATTTGGATGAATTACAGTTTATCTGTTCACTGTTGCTTGCTTTCCAGTTTTGGCAATTATGAAATGAACCTGCTACAAACAACCATGTGCAGGGTTTATGTGCATGATTTTCATTCATTTAGGAAAATACTAAGGAGTATAATTGCTGGATTGTGTGTTAAGCTTCTGCTGAGTTTTGTAAGAAACTGTCACAGGATCTTCTGTGCAACTGTATGATTTTGCATTCTCATCAGTCATTAATGAAAACTTGTTGCTCTACATTCTTGCTATCCTTTGATGCTGTCATTTTTCTAGATTTTGGCCATTGTACTAGATATGTGATAGTATTTCATCTGTCATTTAATTTGCATTTTCCCAATATTATATGATACTGACCATCTTTTAATATACATATCTGCCATCTTTCTTAGCTCAGTGTCTGCTAAAGTGCTTGGAACACTTTTTATGAGGTGGTTTTCTTATTATTCAGTTTTATGCATCCTTTGTATATACTGGTTAACAGGCCTCTATCAGTAGGTCTGTTGTAAATATTTTCTCCTGGTCTATGCCTTGTTTCATTCTCTTGCAGGCCAGCAAATTTTAGAGGACAGCTTGGTAATTTTTTCTTTCATGGACTGTGCCTTTGGTATTGGTCAGCTTCCTTGTTGCTAGGACAAAGTAACCTGACATCCCAAATTTGAAGGAGAAGTTTGTTGTGGCTCATGGTTTTCGTGGCTTCAGTACACAGTGAGCCTGCTCTGAGACAGAAATGTCAGTGGGGAAGTGAACAGCATTGCTTGGGTCATGGCAGCCAGGAAACAGACACAGAGCGAAAGAGCCTGACAGAAGGACACAGCCTTCCAGGCCAAATCCCAGTGACCACCTGCAATCAGGCTCTGTGTCCTAACAGCACGTGAACTATTGAGCATGTAAATAAATGGGTCCAGGAATGAGTCGTGCATCCCTACTGCCCAATCCCCTTCCAAACACATGAGACTTTGGGGGGACATTTCAGAGCTAAATCATAACAGATATATCTAAAACTATGATGCCAAACCCAAGGTCATTTATGTTTTTTCTAGTTTTCCATTTTACATTTAAATTTATGAATCTTTTCACTTCATTGTTGTAAACACTACAAAATCTGCATCTAAGAATTTTTAAAATTTTGATTGTATATGTTTGTGTGTGTACCCAGCTGCTCCAAACCCATTTGTTGAAAAGACTTTCCACTATACCATCTTTTCTCTCTCTCTTTCTCTCTCTCTCTCTCTTTTTTTGTTTTTACAAAAATCAGTGTACTTTGGGGCTCTCTATTCTGGTCCATTGATCTATATCTGTTCTTTAATACCACACTGTCTTGACTATTGCAGCATTATAGTAAGTCTTGAAGTCAAGTAATATTAGTCTTCCAACTTATTTTCTTAATATTATTTTGGCCATGGGTTTTTTATCTTTCTGTATAAATTTTAAAATGACAACATAACCTACTGGAATTTGAGTGTATGTCAAGCCTATTGATCAAGTTGGGGAGAACTAACATTTTGCAAACACTGAAATTTCTCATACATGAACATATATATCTTTCCATTTATTTACCTCTTCTGAGTTATTTTTATGAGAGTTTTATAATTTTCCTTATATAACCTTGTATATATTTCATTACAATGATTTCTAGTTGTTTCATTTGCTATGGTGCTAAATTACATGTTGCAGTGATTTTAATTTCAAATTTCATTTGGCACTTTGTGTTATGTAAGAAAGTAAGCAAAAAGAGTCTTGAGAAAGACTTGAACAGTATTTTCCTTGCTTGTTTAATTTGGAGTTGATGTCAGTTCCACACTGAAGGTTTTCTTTCCTCCTGCAGTCGTTTGAATAAAATCTATCTTGTCGTTTTTACAGTGTCAGTGCATTTCCTTGTCAACAGTTCGCATGTCTTTCACTTACCTGGTTTCTTCTCTTGTTTGCCAGAGTCACATCACCGCTTTCTAGAGAATAGGTGAGTGATTTTAAGTGCAATATATTTTCACTGCATTTTTCTATTAGATGATATTTTGGCTGGACATGTCCTTCTTTGTTGAAGGTCATTTTCTCTTACAAATGTGTGCACATTTCTCCATTAGCTTCTAGTTTCAGCTTCCCTGGTTAGAAGTCTTATCAGTCATCCACATTCAGGAGACATTGGCCGTGTATCTGTTGTTTGTTCAGAAAGCAAGAGTAGCCCATGACAGAAACGTTAATGTTTGATGGAGTCCATATGCATTTGAGCATGGACTCCGCTATGGAGCCCCATCAAACCACAAACACTCAGAAGTTACTGGAATATAAAGCGTCAGCAATGTTAATCACCATGGAAATCCAAGCAATCTTGTACATGGCCCTTTTGCTGCTGACAAGTGTCACTGAGTTGAGTTCAGCACTGATACCTGTTACACTTTGGATGATAATCAAAAGGCCCACAAACTAAAGTCTTCCTTCCCAGGTTGGCCCCACTGGGAGGTGATGGGAATAACAGGTGGGGTTCGGTGTGGTTTTGTTGGTTGCTGATGGAAAGCGCTCGAAGAGGAGAGAGGGACTTTGGCCTCTTCCTCTCTGCATCTTGCCCCTGGGATGAGAGGCCTCAGGCCACCATATGCGTCCTGTCTTGAATTCCCGTCCTGCCACTGGCCCCAAAAGCTGGGGTCAGTAGACCATGGAATGAATACTCCGACACTATGACAGAATCAGTCCTTCCTTTTTTATTTTCCTGTATTGGGTATTTTACCCAGGGTCTTTGCATCAATTACATTTCCAGTCATTTTAATTTTTTTTTTTTAATTTTGAGACAAGGTTTCACAGAATCACCAATATGCCCAAGCTGGGCTTGTGGGTTTGAATTTGTGATCCTCTGCCTTAGTGTCCTGGAGTGCTGGACTCATTATTAGAATCATGAAAAGCTGACTGACACAATCTTCAAATTAGAATATACTTCCATGCCTGCAGTAGTTTGAATAAATAGATTCATCGGAAGAAACACACACAATTGGCTCAGTGCTGCAAGATAGTGAAATTTTAAATTTAAATGTATTTTCATAATTATGTGCTCGGGTCAGCATAGTCTCTGTATAAATACATTTATTCACATGTCTTAGTAAGTCTTCAAGCAGTTCACAGTAAAGGACTCCTTTACTGGCCCTGTCGTATTTCAGAATAACAGGGTCTGATATGCTACACAGAAGCTGTTATTATCAGCAAAAATTTATGACAGGACTTTCATGTATTCAGATCAATGCAAGAAGCCTAATTGCTCAACAAATAATAAGCATTTGATTAAAAAATGTTACAAGTAAATGAGAAAATGATACTAGTGACATTGCAGAATTTCAGTAGAAAGCTAAAATGTACTTCCCTACTTCAGTGTTGGAAGAAGGGATGATTACACTAGTAAGTTACGGAAGCTACATCACAGAGCTGAGACGGTAGAGGCTGAGCCATAGAAGGGTTGATATTTAGTCTGAAAATCTGAAATACTGCCTTGGGTTTCTGGAGATTTCTATTGCCTTCTTTACTTGCAATACTATTGAAAATTGATATTTTTGCATTTCTACCTGCTTCATCACTATTGGAAATGCTAGAAACTGCACTCACTGTGAAATTTCAACAGTCTAGTTATTATTACTGTTATTAGGACTATTAATTTCATATGCCACATGAAAAACACCCTATGAGGCCATAAAGATGAGCAGCTCTGTAAGGTGGTATTCCTGACATAGGACTTGTTTCCCCTTTGGGGAGACAAAGGATGAAGGGAGGATGGAAGCCAGAGGACAGCATTTCACATATACTAGAAGGTGGTGTGGACACTGCATGGGGGTGGAGGGAGCATGATTGCCAGGACCTGAGAGGACATGAGCCTTAGCTTCACCCTGAAAGACAGCTTTGAGCAGAGGAGACCAATTAATCAGAATTGTACAGCCACAAATGGAATGAAAAACTGGGGTGGGGGAAAGGAGAAAAGAAAAAAAAATTTTTATACAAGATATATTTTATATACAAGTGTCTTAGTTACTTTTCACTAGTCGCTGAGACAAAATACCTGATGCCCAAAGTTGGGAAAGGGGAGGTTTATTTCTTACAATTTTTGGAGGTTTCAGTCCATACTCAGTTGGCTCCAAGGCAGGGTGGCATGGTGGGGCACAGTTCATGGCGGCTGTAAACGGCAAGTGGAACCGGCAAGAGAGAGACACACCTTCTTCCTGCCATTACATCACATCCTGGCTCCATCCCCTGGGAGGGTGTAGCACTGACACCACCTATCCAAGCACTAGACAATGAACCAATCACAAATGCACAATGCAAATACATGAGGCCTGGGGGCCACCGACATAAACCATGACATTCCACCCCTGGTCCCCAAAGACTCATGTACAACCTTTATACAAAAGACAGTCCATCTCCAAGAGTTGTCAAAGTCCTAATATTTTCAGCGTTGCTGAGAAGTCCAAGTCCCAAGTCTCCTCCAATATCTATGGCAAACTCTTAACTGTAACCCCCTGTACAAGTGAAACAAGGTTAAACATTTCTGAAATGCAAAGGCACAAAGTAAACATTACCATTCCAAAAGTTACAAATGGGGGAATATAAATCATTGGGAACAAAGCAAGTCCAACATCAAGCAGGGCGAACATTAAGTCCTAGAGTTCCATGCTCAGCATTTGAAGCAGTCTGGTTGCAAACTCCAAAAAGCTTGGGTGATTCCACCCCCAGGGCACTTCTAGGAATTTCAGCTCCTATAGCTTTTCTCTTAAACCTTCTCTGCTCAGTTTTTGCAGCTTTCCTTGGATTATCCACGCTCTTGGCTTTTCCAAACTTCTGGGATCTCCACTGCACCTCTGGCTTCACACTTACATCTTTGCATATTGCCCTCTCAGGGGCACACTGCTTGGCCTCCCAGGCCCTTTGCAATCGAGGTGGAAGCCGTCTTGCCCTCAGAATTTGTTCATTTTCCTTGCACCTAAAATCAGCACCATGTGGATGCTGCCAAGGCTTATGGCCAGCTGGAGCAGTAGCCAGGCTTTTCTCTCTCTTGGCTGTAGGGGTCGATTGCTTGGATTGCTGGGCTCTGTTTACCTGATTATGAGGAAAAGTTTCTCTATGTTGCTGCCATTCTGGAACCTCATGTGGCTGTCGCCATTCTGGAACCTCATGTGGCCTCCCATGCCATTCTGGAGCATGGTGCTCTGAAGCTTTCTGATCTGAGAAAATTCTTTCACTTTGCAGTTTGGAGTTTGCAAAGGGTGGAGACCTGCTGCTTCCTGGGATACCCGGTGGCCATCTTTCTTATCTCTCTGTTTCTTCTCAGCAATCAAAGTCTCTGCAATATCTTTACAATCCACAGCTATACTGGAGTTTTCCCTCTGGCCAAACTCACAGTGTTTTAAATTATCCTGCTGCACTCTTTGCTCTTGATTTGCAACATAGATCTGGCTAAATGCTCCCAACAATAGCCATGCCACAGCCTCAATGTTTGACTGCCTAGAAATTTCCTTTGCCAGATTAATCAGTCCATTACCCTTAATCTCAGTCTCAGGCAAAGTCTCTGGGCATGAGCAAAATGCAGACAAACTTTCTGCCAAGCCATAACACACATCATAGGGAGTCCAACAACCAATACAGTCCTTCTTCCCAGCAGAAACCTCGCAAGGTTGGTCTTTACTATCAGGCTTTCTAGCCTTCTGGTCCCCTGAGCTCTGACCAGAATCTCCTCTGTAGAACAACCTAAGTTGCTCCAGCTCTGTGTATCCAGGTGACATGTCCGAACCTTTCCATACTCTGCCCACAAGCCATTTCCAAAGCCTCTCAAAAAACATGGTCAGGTATAGTCACAGCAATGACCCCACTCCTGGTACCAAATTCTGTCTTAGTTACTTTTCATTAGTCACTGAGACAAAATACCTGATGCCCAAAGTTGGGAAAGGAAAGGTTTATTTCTTACAGTTTTTGGAGGTTTCAGTCCATACTCAGTTGGCTCCAAGGCAGGGTGGCATGGCAGGGCCACAGTTCATGGTGGCTGCAAACAACAAGCGGGACTGGCAAGAGAGAGACACACCTTCTTCCTGCCATTACATCACATCCTGGCCCCACCCCCTG
>PVJX010004700.1:0-10007 GCA_004027295.1 Dolichotis patagonum
CAAGCAGTTTTGCCAGCTTTCTATCGAGTCTTTAGTTTCCTGATAATCCCTTTGAATCTGCTTCATGAATTCTAGGTTTTTCCTGAATTCTTCATTAAATTTTTCTCTCCATTTGTGTTCCTCCATTCTTCTGTCTGTGTCTTCTTGAGAGGTGCCCAGCCCTTCTTTTATTAATCTACTTATCTCTTGTTTAATTTGAGTTAATATTTCAGTTTTGGTCCCACTTACGAGGTCCTGAAGATATCTCTTTATGTCCCCTAACGCTGTGTTTGATGTTGCATTTTTGCTGCCCTCAATCTCTTTTGTATTTACCTCTCCTGGATCAGTGTTCTCAGGGTTGGGGGCTGGGAGTTGTTTCTTATTTCTCCCTTTCGTCATGTTTTTGGTTCCTTCCATACAAGTGTACAGTGTAATGCCCAGACCCTTTTCTTGTTGATTAAGGCTCCTCTGGAGGGCGCAGGCTAGGATCTTTAGACCTCTTCAGTAGGTTATCAGAGATTAGAGTTCACCCACGGGTAGTGTGTGTTAGCTCCTCCCTTCCGGGCCAGTGAACCTTTGCAGGCCTTCACTGTGTCAGTGTGCACTGATCTCAGGGAAGTAATATTGTAGTGACTCACTGGGTCCCCACCAGGGGTGCGGCCTAGTCCAAGCAGATTCCACCAATCTGCTTGGCGAGGGGAGCAACCAGCTGAAGCCACTTCCTTATGGAGTTAGGGCTGTCCTGCCCAAATCCAACATGTTGTCCAGTGGGTTTCCCCTTTCCTGTGGGAGGGTCTTATTCCCATCACTCACCGCGTATTGATGCCACTCCCCAAGAACTGCAGGGCTCCCCGACCTCTGACTTCAGCGCGGCTGCGGTGGGAATTCACGGTGCCTCTGCATGGGTCGAGTGCAGGGCTGGTCCAGGTGAGCTGCATGCAGGGCTGTTCAGCTCTGCACTCTGGCGTCTCAAGCCAGTCTCTTCGGTGCGGATCGCTTGTTCAGGTCGGGCAGGAATTCAGGTGGCTCAAGGAGGGCTCCGTGCTCACTGATCTTAGCTTCTCTAATGGTAGTCCCAGGACCTCAAATTTGAGTGGTTTTTTGCACTTTAGTTTTTTCCTGGGTTGTGATTGTCCATCTCTATCTGTTTGGGTCTCTCTAGGGTGTTTTATTCTGGCATTTGAACTGTCTCTCACAGAGAGGGTCTCTCTCCTGCTACCTAGCAGTCGGCCATCTTGTCTTCCAAGGCATTTTTTTTGTAGCTTATTTGTCCCAGTACTGTTCTTTGGGAGTGGGCCACAGTATTGATTATAACCCCCAGGCTATCCAGATATTGGCACAGAGAAAACCAATGGAGAGCAACAACTGTGTCATGTTGGCTGTAGTAATAAAATCGATATCAACAGTAGTGTCATATACAAACTGAATATTGACAAGCTCTCAAAACTAATAATGTACCAATCAATTTTAGGAAAGAGACATATGACTATAGTATAAATGCTGAAACAAACTAGGTAGTGCCTAGAATAAATATCTACTCAATGGAACAATTTTACTTCTACTAGCAGTAGAACAGTGGTCAGCAATAATATGATATGACTGACTATCTTAGGTTCATAAAGCTTAATGGTCATGTTAGTAAGGACAAAGAGGTTGGGGACAGGAGCAGGAGAAAAGTAAAATTTGAAATACCAAGCAGTGGAAGATGAGAATGAGGTGCTAAAAGTGAAATAAAGGATCCTTTTAAAGGATAAAAGAAGTTAATAGCTTTAGATAAAAGTAACAGCAAAATCCCACAAGAAAAAGGAGAAATAAGAACAAATATATAGAGAGAAAAGAACAAATAGTAAGTTAAAAGGAAAAACAAGAAGGAAACAAATTGAGACAATACAAGAAAAAACAAAAAAGAGAACCAAAACAAAGATAATAATTAAAAAAGGAAATATATAATAAAACGTCAAACATCACAAAAGAGAAAAAAAAGGAGAAAATAATGGGTTAAAAAATTCCTATGTAGAATAAAACTTTGTTCTCTGGGCATAATTGATTAACATGCTTCTAATCCAAACCATTTGTTTGTTAGAGTGAATTTCCAATAAGAAATAATGGAAACTTAGATAATTCATTCAACAACCCTAAAATATTCATATAAAATGATTACAATAAAAATATAAAGAAAAATAAATTAACTTGCACTTACCTTTGAAAACCTTTGTGGCTGGTGAGGGAGACAAGAGAAGGTTATTGTATCAGGTGACTTTTAACTGTCTACTACTGGAATTACTGCTGTCTATTGACTCTAATGGAGTCTTTTTCTTTTCGTGCAACTTTAACAAGGAACTCATCCAGTGATACTTGCTTTGTCTCCTTTTGAGGGTTTCTCAGAAGTGTGACATCACTTTGTCATTAAACATGTTTTTTGCTTCCACTCAGCTTTATTCAGATGGTAGTTTTCTACAAAATTTTTCATCATTTCCCATATTTTATACATTGCCTGAATCTCATTTGAAGTGAGGAATTCCTCCACCTTTTCCTTCTCCTCTGCAGACAAGATCTCCATAATCTCTTGCTGTTGGGAGATGATCACCCACAATCCCACAGTGAGAGAAAGAGAGAGAGAGAGGGAGGGAGGGAGGGAGAGAGAGAGAGAGAGAGAGAGAGAGAGAGAGAGAGAGAGAGAGAGAGGAGAGACAGAGACAGCGAGAGAAGGTTGTGGTCACGTGACATTGAGTCACTACTTGCGTTGGAGGGCATCACTGGTTTGTCAAGTTATAACTCATTAGAAATCTTGTGGAGCACTTGCAGAACAAGTTACTTGCAATCCTAGGTTTTACTGCATTTCCAGATGAGCAATTTCATTCTAGGGAATTTTGAATCTTATCTGCAGATTTTGGAATTCAGAAAGTCACAGTCCTCACCATCCTACTTTATAACATGTGGGTTTGTGAGGTGACCACTCTGGTTTAGAGGTCCCACTACCTGTGAACTCCAGACCCTTGGCAACTGTTCTAAGACACGTGGCACCCCCACTCACATTGGGAGACACAGAAGCCATCAGAGCTCCAGTCTTCACTGTGTGCAGGCGGTAGGCCAGGGGCCCCAGCAGATCGCTGTGCTCAGTGCCATCACCTTCAGATCACCTGCCTCTGAAGCCACACCCACCAAACCTGACCTCCCACTAAGGCAGAAATCCTGACCTAACTCAGCCATTTTGTCTAGCAAAGCTGCAGTCTTTCTCTTCTCTGCCACTGAACTCAGCTAAATCGTAGATTTCATTGTCAAATTGGAACTTCTATGAATGTGCTAAAAATAACTTTGCTACATACAACTATGCTCATTGCAAGATACCCATTATATCATAATCTGCAGCTAAAAGCTTACCTTGTTGTAATTTCTGTCCCCTACCCTATAAATAAGACAAGCTCTCTGTAATCACCACCCCAAACTTTGGAGATTACTCCGATGGGGTCCACTAATGTCAATAAAATTTTCTTTCCTCTCCTGAGCTCCTGGCTCCTGTTTGCTCAGTTTTCTGCAGTTTCCTGCAACAGACCTCCCACCGTGGGATATAGGTTCTGTGTTTTTCCTGGCCTTGAGCTTTTCAGTGTCTCAGTGGCTCTGTGTCTAGCCCTCCCCCTCTGTGCTATTTCCCATGGCTGACTCTCACCCAGTCTCTGTGGTATGGTGACATTTCAGTCCTAGAGTGAAATTGTGCTGTCGACGCCTCCGTCCCACACAATGAACCCCTTTCCAAAACAGCACCTGATTCAACTCTCTGGCAGTATGGCAGGTGCTGCACTGTTCCTTCTCCAACTCAGACCTGCTGTGAAGAAGTCATTCATATAAAATCCCATGCTACTTTTTAGTTTATTCCAGCTGAGGGATTTCCTTGGGGCTAATGCTGCCCCTCAGTTAGTTTTCGCTGAAGCAGCTGACTCTTCTTGACTTCCCTCTTCCGCAGGGCATTGGTCTCATCCTCAGTTTGTTTGGTAGTTGCCTCTGCGGCCTTGTGCTGAGGGGAACCAAAGCGCGGAGCCGGTTAGCAGTTTGCAGTTTGACATATGCGGTTGACTGGGTCTCCTCCCAGTCATTTGGTAACCCAAAAATTACCATTGGGTTAAATTCATAATTTGGAAGAAAATTTTTATGCCTTATCATTAAAGAATATAATATATTGTTTAATCATTTTTATGTCCTCATCTATAATTTTTTAATTTTCATAGGTTTTATATATTTCCATTTACTTTTATTCTTAATTTTTTGTTTCTATTATGAAAAGATATTCCTCCCTATTTTAAAATTTGCTATCTAAAAAAATACTGAGTTTTATGTTTGCTTGAAAATCATCTACTTAGGCTTTTATTAGTTCTAGTAGTTGCTCAGTTGTTAATCTGTATTTTCTTGGTAAATAACTAGACTCTGTTATAGTTATAATGTATATTTTGTTTGTCTTTGAAGAGAGCTTTAAGAATGTTCAAAAAGAGACATTGTACATCACTATCTGAATTTTAATGGAATGCTGCTATTATTTACATTAAGCATATTTGTCTTATCTTAAGGTATTTTTTCTCACAATAAAGAATTTCTAGATTTACTAATTTTTAAAAATTAGAATTTTTAATTTTTTGCATTTATCAATATCTGTAACTATAAAGTACTATGACCTCTTGCTGTATTCATCCTTGGATTTCTAGAATAAGTCTATTTGACTATGTAATTTGATCTCTTACTGGACAACTATTTTTGGTTTGTTAGTATTTTGTTTGTATTTTTTTGCTTGCATTGTCTGTGTTTTATGTTTACATCATTGATCAATTTAGACATGTAATTTTGAGGGATGTCTGTCCAGTTGGAAGCAGGCCTTTGATAACTTGAACACTTAAGTGAAAAGGTTTTATTTCCCTACTCTGTGTTCCAGAAAAGCTTAATAATAATAATGTATTTGCATGAGATTTGGAAAGAAGATGCCTCTAAAACTCTCTAGGTTTTACCTTTTTTTGAGGTGAGAGAGATGCTTATGGATGAGTTTTTCATTATTTTCTATGACTTAGTCTTGTGTGGTTTTCTAATTTTTGTTGAGTCAGAGTTGATGATTTGTATTTTCTTCCATGAATGACATTTAGATTTTCAAAATTTGATAGCAGATATTTGTGTATGGCATCTGTTGTCTGTGTACTTGTTTATTCCCTTGCTTGGTCTTTTTGTTGTTGTTGATAATTTGGGGTTTTTTTTTTTTTTTTTTTTTTTTTTTTTTTTTTTTTTTTTTTTTTTTTTTTTTTTTTTTTTTTTTTTTTTTTTTTTTTTTTTTTTTTTTTTTTTTTTTTTTTTTTTTTTTTTTTTGGTACCGGGGATTGAACTCACGACCGCAAGCTTGCAAGGCAGGCGCTTATGCCTGCTGAGCTAAATCCCCAGCCCCTCATTGTCTTTTACAAGTTTTATTTTTGTTGATTAGTTTTTTCTTTTCCTTTCTTGTGCGTTACTTTTTCCATCTTCTAGTTTTTTTACTTACATTTTTTATTGTGTAATAAAGCATTTTAGTTTTTGAATTTGCCCTTGATTACAACTTAATTGTATTGCCCTACATTTTAATATTATCTCTTTGTTTATATATTGCTCGATATATTTCGTGTGTGTATAGTTTTATATCATGTGTGTGTGTGTGTGTGTGTGTGTGTGTATAGTTCCTTTTTGACTCAAGAATTATTTAGGAAAGGGTTCACTATATTTTTACTTGGCTAATGTATTTTAGTTAAAAGTTTCTTACTACTTTCAAATTTTAATCTACTTTGTTTGCATAAGTGTAGAATTTATGATTTGAAGTAATTTCTATGACTTAACATATGGGCAAATTTCATTTTGATGAGTACTTGAAAAATAATATTCTTTGTAGGCAACATAATTTAATACACATTGTTAGTTCAGTGAAGAGAAAAAAATACCCCATTTTTTTTCTTACTCCTTGTTTTGTTTCCAACTGCTCACACTATTTGTAACACTTTTGTGACGAATGTTTAGGAGTTACCTCAAAATTTCCTGTTCTCATACTCGTCAGACACTGCTGGGTGGCCTACAAGTCAGTCATGCTACTACCTGGAGTTAGTTCAGATCTCACTGAGTTAAAAACTCAGTCCTCTAAGGCTTCCTGTTACTTTAGATGCCATCAAAAGTAGTGACTCCCCAAGTGACCATGCTGTCCAAATTGGCCACAAAGCTGGTGTTCCCAAGACCCTTTCCTCTGTTCTTTAATTTGCTATGATGGCTCATAGGATGCAGAGAAACACTAATATTATGTTTGCTGGTCTGTCACAACAAAATATAGTAGAGGATACAGAGGAAAGTACATAGGGCAAGATCCAGAAGCATCCCAAGCACTAAAGCTTCTTTCCCCACAGAGCTGGAATGTACCACTCTCTCGCTTGGGCATGGTTTCACTGAGAAGCTACCAGACGATGTGCTATATGTACTTTCATGGAGGCCTTTTGGTATTGGTATGATTATTAACCCAGTCTCCAGCTCTTTTCCTGACCCTGAAGGCTGAGGCAGAGGTGAAAGTTCCAAGTTTTTCATCCTGGTTGGCCTGTCCACCGAGCAGTATTCCCCATCTGGGGCCCACCAAGCATCACCTCATTGGAACAAAAGACATCCAGAACATTCCAAGAGATAGGAGCACTTTGTCAGGAGCCAGTCAGAAATCAGCTGTTGTAACCAAAGGTGCCCCTAGCACCTCTCTTGCTTAGGAAATGACAAGGACTTTAGGTGTTCTGTGCCAGTAACTGGGTCAGCAACCAAATTTTAGGACAGAGATGCTGCTACCTCTCATCAGTCAGGAGATAGTATTTTAGGAGCTCTGTGCCACAGCCTGGGATGGGGAAGGGCAAAGACCAAGGGTTATTTATTGGCTCACATGTATTAATTTGTTCAGTTTTCCATATTCTTTTTTATTTTTCACCTCTTTCTCCTCGAGCTTAAAATATTTTTTCAGTTCCAGAGTATGTATTTCAGACTTTATTTTAAAAAATTCGTTTTTCCCTATTTTAATGCATTGTTAGTTGGCACAGACATTTGTAACTTTTTGCATTCTTTTTATGTATACACCCTGATAGTATAATCACATTTATCCTGTTCGTTATCTTTTGCCATCATTTGTTTTTACTTAATTTTTTAAAAATTTTATTTAAAGAGAAAAAAAACAAAACAGAAAAAGGGTAGAAATAATACATAATTTCAAAAATAAAACAGTAAGAAATCACTAGTTGATAAATTACATATTGTCCTCTTAGAAATAGTTGTTCAAGTTACAAAAGTAAAGCATTCAAAGTGAACATTCAAACAGCAAGACTGCAAACAGCTCTGTTCAACGATCCAACAAAAACTTAGTAATATGGTTAGCAATCCTATACTGTTAAACATGCAGTTATATCCTTTAGGACACTTTCTTTTCCTCTCTTTTTTTTACGATAGCAATTACACATTTTGGGTTTTATTACTCCTACATTTCTTACTACTTTTTACACTAGAGACACAATGTGATATTTATAAATATGATTCTTATTTATTTCACTAATGAGGATAGCCTCAAGTTGTCTCCATTTGCCTATGAAGGCCTCAAGATCATTCTTTTTTATAGCTGAGTAATACTCCATTGTATAAAGATACCACATCTTTTTCATCCATTCTGCGGTTGATGGTCATCTTGGTTGTTTCCAAGATTTAGCTATTATAAATTGTGCTGCTATGAACATGGGTGCACATACATCACTGTGATATGACCTTTTCAGTTTTTCTGGGAAAATACCCAGGATTGGAATAGTTGGATTGAATGGAACTTCAGTCCTAGTCTTCTGAGAATTCTCCATACTGATTTCCATAGTGGTTGCACCACTATGGTGCACTCCCACCACAGTGGAGCAGTGTTCCTTTTTTCCCTCCGCAGCCTCACCAACATTTGTTATCAGTTGTTTTCTTGATGGCAGCTATTCTTTCTGGAGTGAGATGAAATCTCAGTGCTGTTTTAATTTGCATTTCTTGAATGACCAGTGATGGTGAATATTTCTTCATGTATTTATTTGCCATTTGTATATCTTCATCTGAGAACTGTGTGTTCATCTCAGATGCCCATGTTTGGAGAGAGTTTTTGAATATGGGAGGCTTGATGTTGTTCAATTCTTTATATGTTCTTGATATAAATCCTTTGTCTGAGGGGTTGCTGGCTAAAATCTTTCCCACTCTGTGGGTTTTCTTTTCACTGTGTTGGTGATTTCTTTTAAAGTGCAGAAACTTTTCAATCATATGAGATCCCAGTTGTTGATTCTCTGAAGTATTTCCCATGCAGTTTGCATTTTGTTCATGAATTCTCTGCCTACCCTTGTGTCTCTAAGACTTCTCCCTACCTTGTCTTCCAGTAGATTTAGTGTTTGTGTTTTAATATTTAGGTCTTTGATCCATTTAGACTTTAGGGTTGTGCATGGTGATAGGCATGGATCTAGTTTTAGTGTTCGGCATGTGGAGAGCCAATTTTTCCAACACCGTTTATTAAAGAGGCTATCCTTCCAGTGAACATGTTTAGCCCCTTTGCCAAATATCAGGTGGCTGAGTATCTTTGTTGTTGTGCATACATCTTCTAATCTGTTCCACTGATCCTCAGGTCTATTTCTTTGCCATTACCATGCTGATTTTATCACTGTGGCTTTGTAGTGTAATGTCAAGTCAGGAACTGAGATGCCTCTTGCCTGGTTTTTGTTGCCCAGAATCGCCTTTGCTATTCTAGGTTTCTTCTGTTTCCAAATGAATTTTAGGAGTGTTTTCTCTAGCTCTGTGAGGTAAGTTAATGGTATTTTGATTGGGATCATGTTAAGCCTGTGTAACAGTTTTGGGAGTATGGCCATTTTCACAATGTTGGTTCTTTCTAACCAAGAGCAAGGAATATCCTTCCATTTTCTAATATCTTCTTCAATCTCCTTTTTTAGTGTAGCATAATTTTCAGCATATAGGTCTTTTACATTCTTAGTTAGGTTGATTCCTAAGTATTTCATTTTTTTAGATGCTATTGTGAAGGGAGATATTTCCATAATTTCTCTCTCAGTGAGTTTTAGGAATGCTATTGATTTTTGAGTGTTGACTTTGTATCCAGCTCCGCTGCTGAATTTGTTTATTACCTCTAGTAGTCTTTTAATGGAGTTTTTGGGGTCTTCTATGTCGAGTATCATGTCCTCTGCAAATAGTGATAATTTAACTTCTTCCTTTCCTATCTTTATTCCTTTTATTTTCTTCTCTTGTCTGAATGCCCTCGCTAGTGTTTCCAGAACTTTATTGAATAGGAGTGGTGATAGTGGACATCCTTGTCTTGCTCCTGATTTTAAAGTGAAAGCTTTCAGTTTTTGTTCATTTAGTATAATGTTGGCTGTTGGTTTGTCATAGATGGCCTTTACAAGATTGAGGTAGACACCATGTATTCCCAGTTTCTGAAGGGTTTTTATCAAAAGCTTTTTCTTCATCTGTTGAGATGACCATGTGGTTTTTGTTTTTGGCTGTGTTGATGTGGTGTATTACATTTATTGATTCACGTATGTTAAACTATCCCTGCATTCCTGCAATGAATCCCACTTGGTCATGATAATCTTCTTGATGATTTGCTGCATTCTCTTTGCCAGCATTTTATTGATAATCTTTGCATTAATGTTCATTAATGAGATTGGCCTATAGTTCTCCTTTTTGGTTGGATCTTTCTCTGGTTTTGGTATCAGAGAAATACTTGCCTCTAGAAATGATTTAGGAAGGATTGCTTCCTTTTCAGTTTCATTGAAAAGTTTAAGGAGTATTGGCATCAAATCTCTAAATTTCTTGTAGAATTCAGCCGTGAATCCATCAGAACCTGGGCTTTTCTCTGTTGGTAAGTTTATGTTTCAATTTCATTAGCTGATATTGATTTATTCAAAGTTGCTATATCTTCTTGATTGAGCTTTGGTAGTTCATATGTTTCTAGAAATCTGTCCATTTCCTCTGTGTTTTCCACTCTGTGTGAGTAGAGA
>PVJX010004700.1:10107-92216 GCA_004027295.1 Dolichotis patagonum
TTTTTTTTTTTTTAGTTTCAATTGCATTGATTTCTGCTCTGATCTTTACAGTTTCCTCTCTTCTATGAGCTTTGGGTTTAACTTGCTGTTCTCTTTCTAGAAGCTTGAGATGAAGCATTAGGTTGTTTATTTGTGCTCATTCTGTTTTCTTGATATGAAAATTTATTGCTATATATTTCCCTCTTGCGTCCGCTTTTATTGCATCCCACAGATTACAGTATGTTGTTTCCACGTTTTCATTGAATTGGTAGGTATTGCTTTATTTCTTCTTTAATTTCATCTATAGCCCACTGATTGTTCAGAAGGTTGTTATTTAATTTCCTTGTATTTATGCAGGTTTGCAATTTCTTTTGCCATTAATTTTCACTTTCAGTGTGCTATGGTCTGATACTATGCATTGGATAATTTCAATACCGTTACATTTACTTAAGAATGCTTTAATGGATAATATATGGTCTGTTTTGGAGAGTGTCCCATGTACAGCTGAGAAGAATGTGTATTCTGATGTGGTTGGGTGGAACACTGTATAATTATCTACTAAGTCCAATTGCTCACAGGTATGATTCAGTTCTGTTATTTCTTTGCTGACTTATGTCTAGTTGATCTCTCTCTTTGTGACAATGGGCTGTTAAGATGCCCTGTTATAATTGTGTTCTTGTGTTTTTGGTTTTTCTTGTCCATTAGTATTTGTCTTATATAGTTGGGTGCTCCTGTATTTGGTGCATATATATTTATAATTGTTATCTCTGCGTCTTGAATTTTTCCACTAACAAGTATGTAGTGACCTTCTTTATCTCTTTTAATCATTTTAGGTTTGAAATTCATGTTGTCTGCAAATAGAATAGTTACCCCTGCTTTTTTCTGGGTTCCTGTTGCATGGAATACTGTTTTCCATCCTTTGACTTTTAATCTGTGAGTTTCCTTTTGGGTCAGATGTGTTTCTTCTATAAAGCATATTGTGGGATCCTGTTTCTTGATCCATCTTGTCAACCTATTTCTTTTGATAGGTGAATTGAGGCCATTTACATTTATGGAGATCACTGTTATGTACTGGCTCGTCTTTGCCATGTCATGTTCCAGTTGTTTGCCTTTTGCTTTTCCCCCTTAATTGCTTGTCCTACCTGGTGGTTTCTTTCTGTTTTTTTCTGTTGTTGTTCTGGGGATTGTGGTCATTTTTATCTCTATCACGTATGTCTTTCAATAGTCTTTCTGGGGTTGGCTTGGTGGACGTGAATTTCTTCAGTTGCTGTGGAATTTGGTGCATAGGTATTTAAGATTGTTATCTCTTCCTCTTGAAGTTTTCTCCTAACTAGTATATAGTGACCTTTTTTATCTTTTTGGATCATTCTTGGTTTGAAGTCCACATTTTCTGCAAACAGAATAGCTACCCCTGCTTTTTTTTTTTTTTTTTTTTTTTTTTTTTGGTTTCCTGTTCCATGAAGTATTGTTTTCCATCCTCTGACTTTCAGTCTGTGAGCTTCCTTTTGGGTTAGATGGGTTTCCTGTAGACAGTATATGGTTGGATGTTGTCTCGTGATCCATTCTGCCAGTCTGTTTCTTTTGATTTGTGAATTGAGGCCATTTACAATAATGGCTATAATTCTTATATATTGGTTTATTGTTGACATGTTATCTTTCTGCTGTTGTATCTTTACTTTTCCATTCTATTTAATTTTCTGCCTTGCTTAGTGGTTTTTTTCCTATGTGTATCTAGAATGTCTTTCAGTATTCTTTGTAGGGTTGGTTTGGTGATCATGAAGTTCTTCAGCTGTTCTTTGTCATGGAAGTATCTTATTTCTCCATCCATTTTGAAGGACAGTTTTGCAGGGTACGTCAGTCTGGGTTGGAAGTTGTTTTCCTTTAGGATCTGAAATACTTCACTCCATGCTCTTGACTTCATTGTTCGTGTTGAGAAGTCTGCTGTGATTCTGATAGGTTTTCCTTTATAGGTGATCTGTCTTTTCTCTCTAACAGCTTTTAGTATTCTGTTCTTATGGTGGATTTCTGGGATGGTGATTATTATGTGTCTGGGTGTAGTTTTATTTTGGTTATGGCTATTTGGAGTTCTATATGCTTAACTAATCTGTATGTCAGTTTCCATTCTCATGTTTGGGAAATTTTCAGCTATTACTTCTGTAAATAACCTCTTGATATCCTTTGGGCTGTCCCCTTCTTTTTCATTTATCCCTATTAATCTTATGTTGTTTTTCTTTGCATCGTCTTGTAGCTGTTGAATTGTTATTTCCTGATTCCTTGTTATTTTTAAAAGATCTTTCCTTTCCTGTTCACTAGCTGCAATCTTATCTTTGAGGTCTGAAATTTTATCTTCACTTTCATTGAGGCCGTTTTGTCAACTTTCAATAGAATTTTTGATTTCCTGTGTATCTCGTTGAATCTGTTTCATGCATTCTGTTTCTTTCTTATTGTGTTCATTCAGGGATTCTATCTATTTGCTTTATTTTTTAACTGTGTCTTCATTAGATGTGTTCACTATTTCTTTCACTACTTTTATCATTTCTTCTTTTACCTGGAAAATTATTTCTGATTTGAATTTCTCTAGTTGCTTCTTTATTTCAGTTGATATCATTTCAGTCATTTCGGGTGTATGGCTTCTATTTTCTTCTATGTATATGGCTCCTAGGCTTACCTGGGATGGGATGGAGGTTTGAGATTGCCTTTTGGTCTTTAGTTTTATCATTTTCCTATATTTCTTTGCTTCGAAAGGTGTTCTAAAGCTTCCCCTAAGTGTGTTGGGAATCACCTCCTGCACCCTCAACTCCTGGGACTGAATGAAGGTCGCTTAGCTTGGCCCAGTCAGGCCTGCAGAACCACATGAGTCCAGTCCAGTGTTTCAGGAAGTTGGGCGGAAACTCAACTGCTGGGAGCACTGGTCTCAAACTTTCCCTGGGCCAGCGCCAGAGGGCTGAAAGTCCCCCTGTGCGTCCCAGCCTCCTGGACTGAAAGAAGGCCACTCTGCATGGTGCACTGAGGCCCGCGAAACCTCCAGAGCCCAGTCCAGTGTCCTAGGGAGTTGGGCTGGAACTCACTTGCTGGGAGCACTGGTCTCAAACTCTCCCCGGGCCAGTACTGGTGGACTGAAAGTCCCCCTGTGCGGTCCCGACCTCCTTGACTGAAAAAAGGCCACTGGGTGTGGTGCACTGAGGCTCACAAAACCTCCAGAGCCCAGTCCAGTGTCCTAGGGAGCTGAATGGGAACTCAACCACTGGGAGTGCTGGTCTCAAATTCTCTCTGGGCCAGCGCCTGAGCACTGGGACTCACCTTGCGCGGTCCTGGCTCCCTTGCAGGTTCTTGGCTCCCTAGATTGAAAGATGGAAGATGGACGTGGTGTACTGAGGCCCGCGAAACCTCCTGAGCCCAGTCCAAGTGTCCTAAGGAGCTGAGCAGGAACTCAGCCGCTGGGAGCGCTGGTCTCAAACTCTCCCCAGGCCAGTACCAGTGGGCTGAAAGTCCCCCTTGCAGTCCCGGCCTCCTGGACTCTTGGCATCATCTTGAAGCTGCTGGACTGTCATTTCATGCTGCTTTGTTATTTTTAAAAATTTTATCCTTTCATGATCACTAATTGCAATCCTGTCCTTAAGGTCTGAAATCCTATCCTCAGCTCATTTAAATGGTTTTGCATGCTTTGAATCGATTTTTTTGTTTCTTGGATGTCTCTTTCAGTTTGCTTCATGAATTCCGCTTGTTTTCTATATTGTTCATTCAAGGTTTCAATCAGTTTCACATGCTCCTGTGTTTTTTCTCTATTTCTTCTTCAGCTGTGCTCAGCAACTCCTTTACTGTGGTTGTTATTTCTATCTTTAAATGGGAGAGTACTTCTAATTTGATGTCCTCTACAGCCTCATGGGGTTGTTTTTTTGTTTCACTTGCTATCTTTTCAGAGATTTCCAGTGTTTTACTTCTGAAGTCCTCTATTTCAGTGTCTCCTGTACTTGCTCCTGGTGGACTAGATGTTTGAGATTGCATTTTGCTTTTTGCCATTTTCCTCTTTTGGGTTAGTGTTTGGTCCTTCAATCCCACTAGTGTCAACTGTTGGTAGTATGTATCTTGGGGTCCTATTGTAAAGTTGAGGTTTGTCCAATTGCTGGGTCCCACAATGAATAGATGGGCCAGTAACCTGGCTTCCCCCTCCAGGGCCTGTTGGATGAGTCCTATATTCTTCCTGGGCTGACAAGCGTAGTAGTATTGATTTTTGTCAACTTTTAGTTCCTGCTGTTACTTTATCTTCAGGTTATTCCAGGTCACCAAGTCTCCCTGTCTGTAGTGTTTGTGTTGGCTGAGGCCCTACTGTGTCCCTATTGTGTGCCTGTGTGTCTCATAAGCCCTTTTGATTTTCTCCAAGTTGGGGGAGTCCTTATTGGCACACTCTTCACCCTGCCTGATGTTTTCTGTGTGTAGGAGGGAGTCACCCACTCTTGTCAGACTCACTGAGGTCTTACAGTTAGTTGTAGGGAGCTTTACTACTGGCCGTATTTACCCACTGTACAGCTCTGTTTTAGGGGCATACTCACCACACTGACTAGAGCCTGCTGAGATCTTCTGTTTGGGTGAGGCAGTTACTGAATATCCTTTCAAGCTAGCACAGTTAATCTGCTGTAGTCCAAGGTTCTGGGAGAAAGGGTGGGAGCTGAAGATCAACAGCAGTATTAGGTCCAGGAGGTAGAGAGTGTCGCTGAGGGGCCAGCAGATGTCCTGGGTCTGGGCGTCTGGTCGGAGCGGACCAAGGTCCCAGGGCGTGGGGTGTTCCTCAGTGCCACTGGAGTTGTGCAGGAAGTACGTGGCTGTGCGGGCCAAGGTCCTTAATTTTGTTTTTAATTTGCTTATATTTTTTGATTTTTGTAAATGAAGATTGGATTTTGTTGTTCAACACGTGTCTTTTAATTTTAATCTGTTTAAAATTCTTATATTAACATGTTTGAATTTTTATTCTGTTTTTATGCTTTATTTATTTTTTGTGGACAAGTGTACAGTGAAGTGCAGACTCTTAACATATAAAATACAAAAGTCACACAAAAAACAGATTATGTATTGACTATTTCTCGATTTGGCGCCACCAGCTTTCAGTTTGGTAGCAATTCCTCCCAGATCCTGACAGGAAGTTGTGAGTTTTCATTTAAGTTATAGTTTAGCTACTTAAATATTTAACTAGGAAGTTAATACAAACTGTAGAAGGAGCTGCTTGGGTGAATATAATTTTTTTTTGAAACTGTCATGAGTTTTGTTAAGATAGTACCTCATAAAACAAATGTTATTACATCTTATCAATAAAATGAGAAAAAGGGATAAGTATTTTTGGAAAGTAAAATTCAACACTGTAAGCAATTATAACTTAGCTGTAGAGTTTAATATTCTGGTCATTGGATTTTATAATGCTTTTAGTATTTTTCTTCATTGTAAAGACAGCTGCCTCTGCAGTGCTTCGGCAGTGCTGAATTTAAACTTTTTTCCTTTGAAGCAGTTAAATTTTATTTATCTGGAAGATGGATGTGTTGAATTCATTGCTGGTAATTGGAGCCTGAGACTGCACTTTCTGGAATGAGGTGGGCTATGTTGGGCAGAGGCTGCAGTGTGGAATCTGCATATTGGTTCCCCAGTTGTGGCTCAGGACATCCCGAGAGCAGATGCTTGGGGTCGCTGAGGAATGGCTGGCTGTGCTGGCAGGTTAGGCAGGTCTGCGCTGTCCAGTGCTGTCCCCTGCGGCATCTCTGGCTACAGGTGTAAGTGAGGCCTGGGACCAGGAAGGACAAGCAGCCGCCACACAGCGTCCTGAGAGTGTCCTATGGCAGCACAAGTCATTTTGCTATGGTCCTCTTCCTGTGGCAGTAAAACCTTGCCCAGCACCTGGTTCTCAGGGTCCTAGGCAAGGACACAGTGGGCATCCTGGGCAAGGAAGTTGAGCCTGTGGAAGGCCTCGCAGTCCTGCACTGGGCCACCCTTGACAGTGTCCGCCCTTGGTAGCCACGTCCGGACCCGCCGAATTTAAACATTTACATTGTATTGTCCAGCATCCCCTCTCCCGTTACAGTATTTGAGAGACGCTCAAATCCCCACTAGGTGGCAGCCTTACTCTTTAATAATTTGTTTGATACTTTAGGCAGTTTAGTAGCAAGTGCTGTATCTGTTTTATCCTATCCATCTCTGTCTCCCAGAGAAATGAGGATTTTTAACTACCTTCTAACATAAATTGAACATGTTTGGAACATGGTAGGGTATTTCAATAACCTCCATTTCGGCATTAGTTAACTCCATATTTTAGAGTTGAGCTTTTCTTTACTCTTTGGGCTGGCCTTTAAAAATTTGTTATTTATATGGATGATTAATGTTTTTCCTTCTGATTTTCGCATCTAAATTCTTTGAGACAGGAGCACTGTGTTGACTGTTGTCAGTAGCATGGCATTTAGATGTCCAGTGAATATTTATAAAATGAATGAGACAGTGGGGTGAACTATGAATGAAGATCCCAGTAGGGACATAAAGTGAGCATGTACAAAATAGATGTCTAGAAGAGCCTGATTCAATTTACAACTTTTTCTTTTTTTATTTTTATTTTAAGGAGGGTAAAACAAGACAGAACAAAACAGAACAAAGCAGATCAGAAGAAAACAATGTGATAGATTTCAAAGCAAGACAACAGGAGATCTACAGTGGCTACCAGAATGTCTCTTGTTTTCTTCTAAATAGCTGTCCATATCTTCACACACAATAAATTCATACAAAACAAAATAGTATAAAACTGATCAGAAGAGAGTGATGAAGGCATTACAGGCCTTCAAAACTAGATGGTAGGAAAATCAACAATGGCTACCGTAATGTCTCTTGTTCTCTTCAAAATAGCTGTCCATACCTTCATGTATGCATCAACTTTTTCTAAATATTTTATTTCAAACTTAAAAGATGTTGAGCATCTGAGATGGTGTCCTATCACTCTGAATAATTTGGGTGCACGTTCTATAAATAATGGCATTTTTTAAATGTAACTACAGTTACAAATCTTTTTTTTTTTTTTTTTTTTGGTACCGGGGATCAAACTCATGACCTCGCGCTTGCCAGGCAGGCGCTTAAGCCACTGAGCTAAATCCCCGGCTAGTTACAACTCTTATGATCAGGAAATTATGGATACATAAAATCCCCTCCACTTATTAGATCTTCAAGTTTCATTTTTTTTCTTAACAAAAAAGAAACCACAAAACCACATGTTCAGTTTTTAACTCCATATAAATATAGTTTATTTGCTGTGTCTTACAATGAGAATGGGGTCTTTCAGTCTACTATCAATAGTGTGTTTCTGTGTATTTGTATTTGTGACTCCTGTAGTTTCTGCTTTCTGTAGAAAGTTGATCTTACCTGGTTCATAGATATGAAATTATTATTAACTATTATTTTACTGGCAGTTGTTATGAAGTGTTACTTTACTAGGGATTCCGATGTTTATTATTTAGAGGTTCCTCCATCTCATTTAATATTTTTTGGCCTAAAAAGACTTTAACCCCTACTTTAATGTTCCCATTTGGCTACTAGGTAATTTAAAGTTTGTTAGACTGTGCCCACTGGTAGTGCTTGAGGCCTGAGCCCAGGGTGGTTCCTCTGTCTTGTTGGGGAGAATATGTCGGAAGATTGGCTTCTGGTCTAAAAATCCAGTCTTCTCTTTTTCAGTAAAAATCACTTTTGCAGTACTAGCCATATTAGAAGCTTGTGCTTTCTCTCTGTAGAATCAGTGAGTCCAAATACTGTATGCAGCTTGTGGTAGATATCTTCGTATTTACTTGTGCTCCAGTTAAACTGTTGTCCCAGTCATTTGTTAAATAAGAGTGCTAACTGCAACACCAACATTGTAAGAATCTGTGATTTGTATAGTACATAAACGATTAGGGCCTAAAGCACACTGACTTTCTCTCTGTTTATACTTAATGTTGGTTATATTCTTAATAAAACCTTAGCTGTGAGTTGGATATTATTAGAGGTCAGTGACACTGGATGGTACTGTTTAATGATTTGTTTCAAGCGACAAAATTGATGTTTTAGCATATTTTATTTATATAAAGGCTTATCCTTTGGCAGATAAGTAAATCAGTTACTCAGATACAGCCTTTCTATATCAAATTAAGTGAATTCTGGTCTCTTGACTGATTTTCCTCGCTTGATTGATTCTTGCCGAATCGGCCTGTTTTGTCCAGATACTTTTTATTATAGTCAGAACTTCCAAATAGAGTTCCTTTCACCAGAATTTAGTATTATCATGTAAAAAATAATATAAGACTACATTGTCTTTTTAAAATTGGAATTCTTCTTCTTTCTTCTTTCTTCTTCCTACTTTTCCTTCTCTTCCTCCTCCTCCTCCTTCTCCTTCTCTTCTTCCTTCTCCTCCTTTTCTCCTCCTTCTCCTCCTCTCCTTCTCTCCTTCTTCTTCATCCTCTTCTTCCTCCTCCTCCTCTCCTCCTCCTTCTTTTTTTTGTACCAGGAATCAAAGATAGGACCTTGTGCTTGCCACACAGTTGCTTATGCCGCTGAACTATAACCCTGGCCCTAAAAATTAGAATACTTCAAATGAATCTAAAGTATGTCTGATCTCAGCCTGAAATTTTTTATATCCTTATTATAGTTAGCTATTTAATGACTTCTGTTGTATCTTGTGGAGGTTGAAACTTCAGATTGAAATAGCTCGTTAAGTCCCACTTAGAGATAAGGAAGTCAGGTATCTTTTATATATTTGTCTGAAATTGCTGAGTTTTAAACATAAAGAAAATCTTAGCATACTTTCACTTTAAAAGAATGGAATATATAAAAGCAAACAATGATAACAACAGCAGCAGCTAATATTCATTGACTATTTACCAGGTGCTAGACCTTGTTCTAAATGCTAACACATGTGATATTCTTAACTCATACAACAAATGACTCAATGAGATTGTTACCCTCATTTTACAAGAGATAATTGGAACATAGAATGCTTAGTAATCTGTCCAGGATCACTCATGTGGTATGTTTTGGAGTGGAATTCAGACTCTGGTAATGTAGTTACAGATTGCATACACTTAATCACTATGTTGTTATGTATATGAAGAACTTAGACTAGTTTTGGACTTCTCATCTGTGACACTTAAGCTAGAGGACAGCTAGATACCTTTTGTAAAATCTTTCACTTGTCTGTTATTGCCAACGAAGTACATCTGGGTATATATAAGAATTCAGGAAATATGCTACCTAAACCTGCTGAGGAAAATCAGTGAGTTAGAAAGAGCTCAAGATACTTGACTCAGAATTTATAAAAGGTGTTTACTGAAAACATTGTTTTAAAGAGGATGGTATGAAAGAGGATGGTATGAAGTGTGTCATGGTGTGATGGCTTATTCACTTTGATGTAGTCTCAGAAAAATATCAGTGCACAGGTATGAAAAAGATGGAATGGATCAAGGGCCAGAATGCTTAATATTAAGGAGAAAAGGATGGATGGGAAAATGCAGCTGAACCAGTAAAAACAAGACACTACCAAAGAAGAAAACCATCTGACAAGTAGTAAAATGGAAATGCAGTGTGTGAAGGTCACCACTGAGTGAGCCGAACTGTACCCAGAGTCAGGTGTTGTTACACAGTTCAGTTGTGTGCCTGGGTGTTTGTGTGTGTTCAATAAAAACAAAAGGTCGAAAATGAGCAGTGGGGCAAAGTGTAAGTAGACAAATGCAAATAAAGTAACATTTCAAAGTGGTGTTATGAAAAGATAGTATTAAAGAAAAAGTTATGTTCAGAAATATTGAATAGCTCAAAGACTGATATTACTTAAGTAATACTGTAACCCTTGAAGATGCTATAAACCTTTATACTGTTCAGTTGTAATTGGGACCCATAGACGTAGAGCAAATGCTCCAAGAAGTAGAAGTTAATGAGTAGACATGAAAATCTGAAATATCCTTTTCAGCCGTTGATGTATCAAAACAAAACAAACAAGCAAGCAGGGAAATTGAATGATGTAGTCAACAAGCTTAATTTTTGTATTCACTCACAGTGGTGGCAAACATATGGTACATGTGTGGCAGCTGACTGTTATCATTAAAAGCTCTAAAAGGTTCGCCATTACTTACTGCCCAGGATCTCATTTTCAAGAAGATATTTGAGGATGTACTATAGCTACCATCTGAGAATGAAATTTAATGAAGAAGAAGTGTGAGATGTAAGAAATGCAACTGATCCTGTAGTCCAGTGGAAAGAAATAAGACGATGAAAGTGGAAAGATCACCAAACTAGAACTGGAAGTTAGTGGAATCCTGGGATTATGTTTAAAATAAAGTGCAACAGATTCTTAGAAATGATAGTATATAGTATAATGAAAAGATCAAAAACTTCTAGGGATATGGGAGGAGAAAGGCCCATGGGCCTTCTCCCATGAAAGGATAAGATGACAAAAGAAAAGAGAAAGTTACACTTCAAATGTGAAGCAATATAAAATTTCATGAGTTGGAGTATTTGATAAAGTACATGAAGTTATCCATTTGAACTGGGTTTTCTTTTAAGGAGTGTACTGTTTGACTTCTACAGTAAATTTAAAAATCACAATTTTTTTAATCATTTCAATATGATGACTCATAAATGCATATTTAATTTCCCAGTCAACAGTTACACCCTATTTAGAATTTCTACTTTTCCCCAAACACATGTGGTGTTCCTAATCACTTTTGGTAGTCATAGCCTGTTCAGAATTTCTGTGTTTTCCTAATTTTGGTATTTTTGTGATTCATAAATGCATTTTTAATTTCCCATTCAGCAGTTACAACCTGTTTAGAATTTCTGTTTTTTCTTAATCACTTTTGGTATTTCTGTATTTTGTTTTATTTCTGTCTGTTTTCATTATTGTCTTTATTCTCTTACTTCCCTTTAATTTATTTCCTTCTTATTTTCAGTCTTTTAAATACTTTCAACTTAATGCTAGTTTAGCTATGTTTCATAAGTTTGAAGTGTTCTGATGTGTATTGCTTTCTAGATAAGAACTGTCTAATTGAACTTTCTGCTGGAATGAAAATGCTATATAACGTGCTGACCACTACCCACATGGAGCTGTTAAGCACTAGAAATGATCCTAGCACCACTGAAGAACTGAATACTTACAGTATTTAATTTCAGTTAATTCAAATTTAAATAGCCATATGTGGCTGGTGGCTACCATATTGGATAGCACAATTTTAGATAACTTCTATCATCAGTTTGAAGTTTCCTCTTTGGGTGTTGTTTTTTTACAAGGTACTGAGAACTGAACTAGAACCTTAGCAGTGAACTACATCTCATTTGGTTTTGGTTTTGGTTTTGTTTTTTGTGGCAAAGTCTCTGAAAACCTAAGTTGCCCAATTTGGCTTGAGCTTGCATTTCTCCTACTTCTGCTTTTCATAGTGCTGATGTTACAGGCATGAAGCACCTGCCTGTCTGTTTTGTATTGTTCTGTTTTAAGAAGAAGAGTGCATAATTTCCAAGGACCCATGTTTTTCAACTTTTTATTGATTTGGATCACAGTGAATTCTGCTTAAATGTTCAGTGATTTTCTCAGTAAGAATATGTAACTGTTAAAATGTTTCACGAATGTGATAAAGTAACTTGTGTCTTTATAAGCAGGTTGTAAAAGTTGAAATGCAATACTGCTTAATTACATTAAGATTTTTTTTTTCAAACAAGAATTCTGGTGAAACTACTTAAGATATGGGGATAATAATAACACTAGCCACTAGATGGTTAAGCAGATTTAGTGACTATTTTAATACTTGTAAAACACTTCAAGTAGTGTCTAACACATAGAAGTTATTTAATGTTAGCTATTTTTATTATACATGGTAAAATTGATTCACAAACATTGAATTCTGACACGTTTTGATTAAAGTAATAAAGCAGAATTATTCTTAATCACTGTTTCTCATTTTTTTTTTGTTTCTGACCATTTTTTGACGTTATTTGATTTCTTTAAGTGGAGTAAAAGTAGTTGAAATAGCTAAATACTTATGAGGAGATAAATTATTAAAAATTCCCCAGGATATGACTATATACCTAAAATATCTAGGAGACTAGTAAAAACCAATAAAATTAGTGTTCATTGGATAGCGCAAATGTAAGATAAATACAACAAAATGGATGGCTGTTAATTGTTGAGATAATCAGAAATCAAAAAATAGGAAAAATCAAATAAGGAAATAATTATGTACTATTAAAATTACATTGGTGAATAGAATTTAAAGAAAATCAACTAGATCTCAGTAAATGTTGTCAGATTTCTAAATTAACACGTGAATTTAATTCCAGTTGAAAACCTAGCACATTAGCAAATTAAATACAATTATCTTAAAGTTCATGTGGAAAGCATTTTTTAATACCTAAGAAAATAAGCCATGTAGTTCTTAATACAATTTTGCAATCTTTTCTATCCTTTCACTATAAACAGCTATTTTTATGGAGAGGGTAAAAAGTAACGTTTTCAAGGAATATGCTATGTTTAATTGATATCATTTATAAAATTCAATGGAAAAGATTTAATGTCTCTTCATTCTAAAGTTGTAATCCTCATTTAAACTAAAAGTATATTATCATTATAATAATTACTGTTTCAGAAGTGCTTGGGATTGAAACCAGGGTCTTCAGACTGAGCTACATCCCCAAGCCCTTCATTGAACTGCCCACAGTGAGCTTGAATTTGTAATCCTTCTGCCTCAGCCTTCCAGAGTGCTGGGATTATGCACTGCCATATGTGGCTTATGTTGTTGATTGACTTAGATTTTTAAAAATTTTTCATTTTTTTCCTTTTCGTTTTTGGTACTGGGAATTGAACTCAGGACCTTGCACTTGCCAGACAGGCATTGTGCCTCTGAGCTATAGCTCTGGCCTGTTTCTTTAATGTATACTAAACAAAATATAACTTAATTTAGTTTTCCTGAACTTTGGTGTTTTCTGCAAAAGCAAGATTAATTTTTAAATCAAAAATTCTAAAAAGAATTCTCTCTAAAATGTTTCCTTTCTATCTCTCTCTTCAAGGTATGCAACCACTCATGTATTCAGTTCAGGAAGCATTAAATGCCAGACCATGGTGGATTCGTATGGGAACTGACATTTGTTACTATAAGTAAGTATTCTAGGAATAATGGAATACCAGCATACAAAAATGAGGGTAGTAGCTTCAGTTTCACTGTAAAGGTAAAAAGTAGAATTATTATTGCATTCTTAGTATTGTAATGATGTGTGTTAGCAAGATTTGTGTTGGAAGAGTCCTTTGGAACTTGAGATCTATACATCTGATGTGTAGATAGTAGAAATAAAATGTGTATTGTAGACAGACAGACTCAGATCCAAACGTTGTTTTCACCACTTAGTTATGTGTCCTTAGCCTTTGAAAAAGATTTAAAACTCTGGAGTCTTCATTCAGTGAAAACTGAAATTACAATTATTACAGGTAATAATTTGAAGTGATTTTTTTTGTTCCTATAGTACCAAATATAATTCTTTTCACTTCTTGTATGTGTTAGTACACAAATATTGGTCTAGTTTTAATTTCAAAATTATTTCAACTGGAGAGGTATTCCACAGTTACGTTGTATCAATTTTCATAGTTCATCACTGTCTTAAAAAAGGTACTCTAGTAAATTAGAAATAAGTGTATGTTGAATTGAACTGGATCCTAATTTGGATCCAGATTGGGAAGCTAAGGGAAAAAAGAAAATAATAATTATTTATTCTTTTAGATAATTGTAGTATTCTTCAGCTGTACTTGTAAATACTGTATGATTCTCATATCCCTTTCTTTCCATTGTTACTCTGTTTCTGCCCGCTGTTTGTTTTCAGGTAGCTTTCACAGTTTAATCCACTTGGCCTCCCACCTTACCCTTTCTTGTTGTTATCCATCTGGGAGTTTTTTTGTAGTAAGTTTTGTCTTTTAACATTGTGCTTAACTAGCACTAATATCCTTTGTTTTTCAGCTTTGCCAGTTAAACAGAGATGACTTACAAATAAACTGTTTTAATAGTTGATGACATGGCATTGGAAAAAA
Source organism: Dolichotis patagonum (assembly GCA_004027295.1). Lineage (NCBI taxonomy): Eukaryota > Metazoa > Chordata > Mammalia > Rodentia > Caviidae > Dolichotis > Dolichotis patagonum. Next base: position 24,134 of record PVJX010004700.1, read on the forward strand.
TCTTTGCTTTCTGGGAGTGAAAATGTTTCTTGGGCTTTATCTCAGTAAGGTTTCTTTCCTATTTTTATTAGCAAAATAAGTAGTAAATAATGAGGAACAAGAATAGAGATAATACGTAATTCATCTGCAGTTGAATACATTTCATTTCTTTTAATGGTAGACATAAAAATATTCAGTGATCATCTTTCTTACAAAGTTAGAGTGAGGTAGTGATGATCTAGGTAGTAAGTGCTTGATTGGATTTTGGTAGTATTATTTAGACTGTTAAAGGATGAAACAATATTTTTAAAGAAATATTTTCATGCTTCTATGCTTTTACACAGTAGAAATCAGTCAGTGAATGTCTTTTCACATTACAAAATGAATGGTCATAGCACAAATTGTTCTAGTTTATAGAAGAATGGTGATAAGGTTTTTTTTGTTTAAAGTTTTGTGGTTTTTCTTGGCTATTTCCAGATCTAGAATTAGGGTTTATTTCAATTCAACAAACATTTATTAACCATTTTCTATGTAGCAGGCCCTGTTCTAGTTGTTTTCATGAAGAATAAAGTTCAGATAGTAAGAACTGAAGTCTATTTTTGCATTGTGTCTTAATTGTTCAAATTAGCTATGTCCTCTAATGTTGCCTATAAGATGGAATAAAATTACCTTTCACCAGTATATGAACTAATGTGTGTTTTACTGGATAATGTATGAACTGGCATATAGCTACTATGTGGTGATGTAAGTGCCTTCACAGTTAGATGTTACACTTTCGAGGGGAAAAGTTGGCAGAGACTAGACCAGTTCATTCATTCATTGGTGATGCTGGTGATTGAACCAAAGGGCTTTGCACTGAGCTATGCACCCAGGATTTTTTTTTTTCCTGAGTCAGGTTCTGGAAAGTTACCCTAGCTGGGCTCCAGTTTATGATCTTTCTGTCTTGGTTTCCAGAGTGCTGGGATTATAGCATGTGGTACTCCTTTCGGCTGGGGCTAGTTCTTAAACTTGTTTTCAATATCCCTTCATCCTTGTCCTTGAATATCTAGTCAAGATACAGTGCCTCAGTTAATACAGGCTATACCAATTTTTAAAACATCTTAAGTATTAGTTCATAAATAAATAACCTATAAGCCCTGTTTTTTAAAATTTTATTTAAAGAGGAAAAAAAACAAACAGAAAAAAGGGTGGCAACAATACAGAAATCCAAAGGAAAAAAAGAAAAGAAAAAAAACCACTAGGAAATCACTACTTGATAAATTACATACTGTCATCTTGAAATAGTTGTTCAAGTTACAAAATTAAAGCATACAAAGTAGACATTCAAACAGTGAGACTGCAAACAGTTCTGCTTAATGATCTAACAAAAACAGTAATATGGTCATCTGTCTTACACACTTAAACATACATGCAATTATATCCTTTAGAACACTTTCTTTTCCTCTCTTTTTTACAGTAGCAATTACACATTTTGGGTTTTATTACTCCTATATTTAAACAAAACAAAACAAAACAAAACAAAACAAAACAAAAAAGAGGCTAAAATCACTGAACAAAGAATAATAGTATTGCTGGCTTTCACTTCATGATGCTACGGAATAAGCACTGGGTACCTTAGTGTCTCTTTTTCTTCAAAGTAGTTGCTCATTTCATCATGCATTATATAATCAGTTCTCATAAACTGTTTATAGGTTCTACGCATGCATGAGTCTCTACATGTATTTCTATCTTTTCTGTATTAGAGGGAAAGACAAAACATAGCAAGACAAAATAAAACAAATTCTTATAAAAAACATGAAATGAAAAAGTCATATAAAACCACAGTACAAGATGATCTACAATGGTTACTGTGTTGTCTCTTGTTATCTTCAATAGAATTGTCCATATCATAAGGCATAGTATAATTGAATATAGCAGTACATAACAATATTAATAAAACCAAAACATTGTAGACAGTATAAAACTTCAAAAGCAGATAATAATCAAACCAGAGTGGGTATCCTAGTGAATCTTGTCATCTTCAGTGTAGTTGCCTACAGTCTCAGACTTGATACTATCAGTCATAATAGATTTGAATATAATCTGTCAATATAAAACAGCAATCTAACAAACCAGATTCAATTAAGATGAGTCATAATAAAACAGTGTAAGTTATACAGGGCTTCAGATTAAGTTAATAGGAAATTAAGGATGATTACCATAATATATCCTGCTATTTTCAGGATAGCTGTCTGTGCCCTCAAATCTAATACAAGTAGAGAAACTGGAACAGAATATAATCCATCTAAACAGAGCAGTGTGAGTAATGTAGATTTTAAATCCTGATACACTATTAACAATATCCTCTGCCTTCTTTTTTTTAGACTATTCCTCCCTTTTCACTCCCACAGGGTGCTGCGCATTTTGGGTCCCACCAACTCCCTCAGTTTTTAGATTGAGGGAGCAACCTGCTACCTAAGTGGTTCCAAACCTTCTCACTCCTGGACTTGATCTCGAGTTGTATGCCTTTACCTAGTTCTCTACTGCACATAAGTATCCTGTCTTTCCAACCTATCTGCAGGTGCTGGTCAAGTTGCCCTTATTTCTCTCTGGTTCCCTGTTACATAGAGCATTGTTTTTTCATATTTGATTTTCAGTCCATTAACCCTTTTTCAGGTTAATTATATTTCCTTTGCAGAGCATCTTGGTGGACCCTACCTTCTGATCTAGTCTGCCTGTGTTTTTTTTTTTTATTAGTATATCAAGGCTATCTGTGTTAGAGATTATAGCCAACCTTCTCTGCCTTAATTCTGCTATGCTAGTTTTCTGCCATTGGTTGTCTGCTTTTCTCCTTCATTCCACTGTCTGCACGGTTCATTGAGGCCTCTCTACCACTGTTCCTGAAATCCTGGTATTTTCTCTCTCTCTCTAGAATGTCCTTCCATATTTTTTGTAGGGTTGGATTGGTGGTCACAAATTCCCCCAGTTCCTCTTTGTCATGGAAGCATCTTGTTTCTCCATTAATTTCTAGAGACAATTTTGCAGGGTACATCAATCTGAGCTGGAGGTTATTTTTTTTCAGGGCTGGGAATACTTTGTTCCAAGCTCTTGATTTGGTGGTCTGTATCGAGAAGTTTGCCATGATTTTGATGGGTTTTCCTTTATAGGTGATCTGTTTCTTTTCTCTGACAGCTTTTAATATTCTGTTTTTATATTAAATTTCTGGGATCTTGATTATTATATGTCTGGGTATAGCTCTGTTTTGGTTGTAGGTGGCTGGAGTTCTGTATGCCTCATACATCTGAATATCATTTCCTTTTCTTATGCTTGGGAAGTTTTCCTTAATTATTTCTGTGAATAGCCTTTGTAATTCCTTTGTTTTGACTCCTGCTTCTTCATTCACATGTTTTATTCTTAGGTTATAGATCCTCCTGTCGTCTTCTAGTCTTTGTATTGTTACTGCCTGTTTCTTTGTTATTTTTAAGAGATCTTTCCTTTTATGATCACACATTGCAAACCTGCCTTCAAGTTTTAATAGTCTATCCTTAGTTTCTTTCAAGCAGTTTTGCCAGCTTTCAATGGAGTTTTTTAATTTCCTGGTAATCTCTTTGAATTTGCTTCATGTATTCTAGGTTTTCTTTATATTCTTCAATGAACATTTCTCTCCTTTTTTTGTGTTCCTCCATTATTCTGTGTCTTCTTGAGAGGTGCCTAGCATTTCTTTTGTTAATCTACTTATGTATTGCTTTACTTGAATTAATATTTCAGTTTTGAGCATGTCTACGAGGTCCTGAAGATATCTCTTTATGTCCACTGATGCCGTGCTTGATATTGCATGTTTGCTGCCCTTAATCTCTTTTGTATTTACCTCTCCTGGATCAATATTCTCAGGGTTGGGGGCTGGGGGCTTTTTCTTATTTCTCTCATCATGTTTTTGGTTTCTTCCATATAATTGTACAATGGAGTCCCTAGCCCCTTTCCTTGTTGGTTATAGTTCCTCTGAAGCATGCTGGCTAGGAGTTTCTGCCCTCTCCAGCTTGCTGTTGGTCACTGAGGTGCAAGCAGGGGCGGCGTATGCTGCCCCCTCCCCTCTAGGCCAGTCAACCTTCGGGGGCCTTCACTGCGTTAGTGTGTGCTGCGTGTAGAGAATTGGTTTGGGACGACTTACTGGGTCCTAGCCAGGGCTGTGACCCAGGCTAAGCAGATCCCACCAGTCTGCTCTGGGAGGGGAGCAACCACCTGAAGTCACTGCCGTTGCTAGTCCTGCCCGATTCCAACATGTCATCCATTGGTCTCCCCTTTCCCGTGGGAGGGTCTTATTCCCAGCACTCACTGTGGGTGCACGTCCCTCGTTGGCTCTGTTCTCTGTTGGGCTCATCGACCTCCAACTTCAACATGGCTCTGGTGTGATTTTGCAGTGGCTCCCAGTGAGTTGGCTCAGGCCAGAGGTAGAGGTGCGAATTCAGGTGGCTTGGCAAGAGCACCGTGACTGCTAATGTTAGCTTCTCTAATGGTAGCGCTGGGACTTCATGTTTGACCAGCTCTTTTCCCTTCAGTTTCTTCCTGGGTCAAGAGAATCCATCTCCCTCTGTCCAGATCTCTCCAGGATGTTTTATTCTGACATCTGAGCTGTCTGTCTCAGGGAGGCTCTGTATCCTGCTACTTATCGGTCCAGCATATTTAGCTCCTCCTCGCAAGCCCTGTGTTTTTTAGAGGCTTTTGAATTTTTGAAATTTAGTTGATAGAGCATGTTTAAATGCAATTTCAGCAATATTTAAAGTCTTTAAAACTAAGTTATTAAATGCCTTTTATTATGGAGATCTTCAAACATTTATAAATGTAGAGAATAGGATGATGGTGCTTATTAGCCAGTTTTAGCAATTATTAACACATAGGAAGTTTTGTTTTAGTTCTTTTTTCATCCCGACTTCCACATTGAATTTTTAAAGCAATTTCTAGATACCATATTTTATTAAGAAATACTTGACTATGTCAAGTATTAAGAAATACTTGACTAAGTCAAAGAGTTTCTAAGACAGTCACACTACAGTGCTACTGTCATATCTCAGAAACATTAAGAAAACTCCTTGCTATGAAGTATTCAGCCAGTGTTCAGACTTCCTGGGTTCCTCATAAACATTGTTGTACAGTTGACTTTTTTTCAATTAGAATTACAACTAATGATCACTCTTTACAACTTTTTAAGTATAACAGTGATTATCTCCAGCATCAGTGAACCAAAACATGACAGAACAAAACACAAATCCATCAACTATTAATGTTAAAAATGGCTTGTCAGGTAAGATCTGCCCAACTTCATGATAATCATAATCACATTTGATTTTTGTTGATAGGTCGGTCCTTCAAGTATTTTTTTTAAATGTATAAGCTTCCCTTTTCTCTTTTTATTTGTTACTTGTTAGAACACTTCAGATTATTTCTTATATGGGGTATTTCACATTTGTGTTTTGCTAGTTCCATGACAGTGGATGAAATAAATGTTTTATATGCTTTTCAATTGTAGAAATCACTTCTCAAGAAGTTCAGTTGCTGCAGGTGGACAAAAGGGAAAATCTTACTACACCATTACTTTCACTGTCAATTTTCCACATAAAGATGATGTTTGTTACTTTGCTTATCATTATCCATATACATATTCAACTTTACAGGTGAGAACTCCAAATTAAATTGTATTGTTGACTATTACTATGAATTATGTTTATGTGTCAGGTAATTGAAGAAAAGTTAACTAAATGTCTTAAGGAAAGGCATTAGTGTTGGAGGTTTCAGAAACAGTATTTATTGGAAACATTAAGGGGCAGAAGGTGGGAATGTAGCCCTTAATGAAGAGAAATATGAAAGAAATATGACATGGTTTTTCTCCCTATCTTTGCTAGAAATTGACAGTTCTTTAAGATTCCACGATTTACAGATTTTAAACTAAGTGAGATTTCTACTTGATTTTAATTAGAAGCATTGACTTGCATAGAAAAGAAAAAGTGGATGTAATGTGGAAAAGTTCAAAAATTTTTTAGTAGGAAACCTGTTTCATTGTGGAATTGTAGATCCCAGTTGCTTAGAGTATCCGATATGAGTTGTTTTGTTTTGAGGCTTTTAATATTTGCATTGTAAAGCAAAACAAACTGAATCAAGTAGTTAAATGACCAACTGTGGTAGATTTATTGGCAGAACAAAATAGTTATCCTGATGGCCAAAGATGAGGACTGTATGATCAGTTTACAAGAAAGAAATTGGAGTGATATAATTAGAAACAAGCTTCTAAACTGTAAGAGAAGAGGAAAAGGAAAAAAAAAAGGTCTATAGAGCAAGAGAGGTACCTGACTGAGAATTCTGAGTGAGCCTTGGTGTATTTAAGGAGGGTCGCAACTTTCAGTAAAAGTACAATGTTCCAGAATCTTGGTGCACCGAATGCTGTGGCACCAGAATATGGATTTAATGACTGGGTAACTCCATTTTGGGGTAATGCATCTTGGGGAAATAGTTAGGAATGTATATAAAATATAACTTGGAACATTTTTATTCACCTGGTTGTATCTTATTGTTCTGTATGAACCTTACTTTCTTAGTATATTTTGATTGCTCTTTCTTCTGGTCCCACCACCATGGCCTTTGATGTCCTTTATCATTTCTTAGCTAGACTTCTGCCAACCTTTTTCTAACTGATGTCCTGGGGTTTACTTTTATCCCCTTTCTTCTTCATTGATCTTTTTTTCCACACTATGGCAGAGGGCACTTTTATGGCCATTCTCAGATATAAATCCCCTATTTAAAACTCAGCAATGATTTCTCATGCCCTGTTGTAAAGTCTAAAATTCTTACCATGATTTACTTATTTTTGACATCTTTTTGCCATACCCACAAACTAAAGTATTACTTGATACTTACTTTAAAATAGACTTTAAAATAGTTTATACTGTAAAACTAGTCCTCATCCTAAATTAGTATTCAAGGAATTATATTTTTTTTCTTTTTTCTTTTTTTTTCTTTGTTTCTTTTTCTGAAACAAGATTTCACTATGTAGTGCAGTCTGGCCTTGAACTATCAGTGATCCTCCTGCCTCAGCCTCCTCAGTCTGGGCTTATTGGCATGTACCACCACAGCCTGCAGGACTTACAGTTTTAATGTACTGTAACAGACTTTTTAAAAAAAAAAAAAATTCTGAGCCAGATAAACACCTATTAAGCTTTTTACAGGAAAGTGGCCTCGTGTTTACCGTGCTTCAGCAACACCCCCTTCACAAGGCCCTTGGCCCTGCGTTGCTCTCCTGTGCTGTTTCTAGTCCAGCTCTAATGAGTCTTTGGAATTCTTTAAGTGCCCTTGTCCTGTCTGCTCCTATGATCTCCCTGGGTTTACTTTGTTTCCCCCTGCAGTACTTGTCTCTATCCCCTGACTCTTCAGAGTTCAACTGTAACCTTCTCTTCCCTCCCTGCTCACAGTTGGCTAGGGTGCCCTCTGCTCATGATCTGCTCTCAGAGTGCTCAGTGTTTGCCCAGTTGGGGTCCATCTACTCACTGTCTCAAACCCAGCACCCTGCAGTGTTCTGGCAATTATTTAGCAACATAGGTAAAAACTTAAACGCCAGCTGTCCAAAAATAGGAATTGGGCAATGTGTACCTGGGATAGCCATAGTAAATCATTAAAACTTGTGTTTTCAAAAACATATATTTAATCTATTCAATAATAATATTTTAAATCTTTTTTTCTGCTCATAGTGTCTCTCAGACATTTTACGATGGGCCCTATTAATTTTGAAATCAAAAGAAGTTTAAAAATGTGTGCTATATAATTTCTATTCTTTTCATTTTATTTTTCTTTCCATTTTAGATTGTTATAGATCTATAGTCAGTTAAAATTTAAATTTAAGAATTGAAGTTCAAGAGGCTTTGAATCCCAAAAGCTTTTTCATGACTTAGATTGGTTGCATAATGTGACCTGAGGTGGGCGTCATGAGAATAGCGATTCCACTTAGGCTGACCCGTCACAGGTGTTGCTGTGGAAGTGAGAAAGTGGTTACTACAGGCTGCTGCCCTTAACCCTGCTGCTAGTGTTGCATAATTAATGGTATTTGTACTTAGCCACTTTCACAAATTTCCCAAACACCGGTGTTTGAACTTTAGCTGGCCATGAGAGTTTTGGATAACAGTTTAAGAATTGGATTCAGTTCTAGTTATATGTAGGTCTCCATGCATTATTTCTGTATTTCATAGGGAGTTTTTAAATGATTTTGTATTTTGCTTTTAAATTTTTATCAAGATGCATCTTCAAAAATTGGAATCTGCACACAATCCTCAACAAATCTATTTTCGAAAAGATGTGTTGTGTGAAACCCTGTCTGGAAACAGCTGTCCCTTGGTGACTATAACAGCAATGCCAGAGTCTAATTATTATGAACATATCTGTCAATTCAGTAAGTCTGCCTTCACTCAGATTATCAATCATTGTCACTTATTTTTCTTTGCTTTCTGTGTATTTTAAAATGAAAATAATACTAAGAGCAGGTGTCAGAGGACTGGGCTCTGTCCGATTCTGTGGGGACCTGGCCATGAACCCAGGGCTGAGCCTCAGTGTCTGCATCTTGATGGAGGAAACTGTTCTCTCATTCCTAGCCTTAGAATCTATTGTGAGGTAGGGTGCAACAAAGCATTTTCAAAGTTCAGGTGACATCCATTAATTTAAGATTGGCAGCCAATTTTATTTAGAAATAAAACAAACCAGAAATCTATCAAGTGTTTTGATAGCTGTTTGTTTTCCACTGCCATTTATATTTTTCAGTTACTGCCAACAAACAGTTTTGATAGAAAAAAGATACAGTTGTACACAGTCTCTGATACTGATGAAAATATATTGTTTAGGAAATAGAAAAAGCTCATTATGTATAAAAACATGAGTAATGAGTTGAATGATTTTTTTTTAGATTTATATATCTACACATAATGAAAAAATTTGTTTTGGCAAATCTCTGAGCAGATCTATAGTACTTTTTTTTTTTAATCCTCTTGGTATTTATCATAGTGAGACTAGGAATAAGATTATATTTTCTTTCTTTCACCCTTGATGTTTTAAAAATAGTTTTACATTTTAAATTTAGCTATTATTTGTCAAATCAAGTTTACATTAAAAAATAATTTTACATATTACATTAATCATAGAGAAATAAATAAATAGGACAGTATTTAAATACTGTTTGTTGCTTTATGTTCATATTTCAAGTTCCTTTCAGGACATGATTTGTATTGCTTTTACATTTGTTTTCTCCATAGAGCCTAGTGCAATGCATGTACTGTGCTTTAGTACATGCATATTGAGTTCCACTGTGAATCTATAGCAGAAATCATTGAGTAGAGACATTTTTAAAGCCCCAAGTGAAATATCATACAAATTTGTATTAACTGTTCATTTTAATTTGAGATTTTGTGTGTATTTTAGGAAATCGCCCATACGTTTTCTTATCTGCTCGGGTACATCCTGGAGAAACCAACGCAAGTTGGGTTATGAAAGGAACATTGGAGTATCTCATGAGTAATAACCCTACTGCTCAGAGCTTACGAGAGTCCTATATATTTAAAATTGTCCCTATGCTAAATCCAGATGGTGTCATCAATGGAAAGTAAGTTAAGTAACAGTTACCAAAATAGTGTAGATTATTGTGGTTGTCCTATATAAAGTTGGTGAAATAATAGTATCCAGGTTAATTCAGAAAGCAAACCCAGTGATTTTTCTAGAAAAAAATAATTTTTGTTCATGAATTGATCTTTAAAATGAAAATATATTTTGTGTGCTGGTTACAGTATGGTATTTTAAGAATTTTGTATTTATGAAAATAAGATTTCATAAAACCTCGGTCTTGCTTAAATTGTTACTACACTTGATCTTAGCCAAAAGGCCGAGAAGCAATTTGCTTAAATTGTTTAGGACATGGTCAGTGTCAGGATACAAGAACAATTGTAAATACATGCCACTTATGTTCTTTTTTATTTATTAAAGGTATGAATTTAGAATGACTCAAGATTAAGAGTTTGGAGGAATCTCTTTACACATACAATGTTAGGCCCATCCTCTGACTTCTTTCTAGTAAGAGGAGGTGTATTTCTGACAGGGAATTATGTAGTCTGCAATAATGGAAGATAATTACTAAGTCAAAGTGGCTTATAGCTACTACAGTAAACTTAACCTTGGCCAAGGACTTGGCCAAGTCCCTGAGTGCTTCAGAAAGATGGACATAGCCTTGCTGCTACAAGTATCTCCAAAGATGAAGATACTATGGCTTACTCGTATAGACATAGCGTGAATTTTCTCATATTTTATGAAGTATCTGAATTTTTAAAAACATAGAATTTTAAAATTATAGTTACTACATTAGGGTTATGAAACTAAAATGATGTCTTTTAGTTCAGAAACATACTGACCAGCTGGAATTCTACTTTTTGTTAGCACTTTCCAATTTAGTTTTGCTTGTGGTTTTAATATTTAGTGCCTATAAATAAATGAAATGTACTTACATTTTTACCCGTAGTGTGTGTAGTTTTCATATACTTGTCTTTCTAAAGGATGACTTATCATTTTACAAAACAATCCAAACAGGGTATAGAATGTTAGTACAGCAAGTGATTATTTAGAATAGAAAATGTGACCATTAAAAATTTTATAAAGTATGGAACAAAACCCCAGGATTGAAAATTATCTTATTCTGTAGCTCAAAAATTTTGATTGTAAATTTGAAAGCTTACCACAGTTATGTATATATGATAGAGTCTTACACCTAGCAAATGCTCAGTAAATATTTGATAAGTATAATGTATATTCACTTGAACCCACAAAGTACACCTATTTGAAATACTCATAGGAATAAGGTCACCATATTAAGTCATAAATTATATAAGAGTTTATTGGTGCCAGTTTTTCTCCCTTTGTGCTTATATTTGTATAGTCATCGCTGTTCTTTAAGTGGGGAGGATTTGAACAGACAGTGGCAAAGTCCAAATCCAGATTTACATCCTACGATTTACCACGCGAAGGGGCTGCTACAGTACCTGGCCGCAGTGAAGCGTTTACCTCTAGTAAGCAGCAATAAATTGCTTTTACTTTGGAGAGTTAAAAAGATGTTTTATTGATTAATGACTTCATAATTTTGTATATCATTGTCTGGTTATAAAAGCTGTGTTGATAATTTCAAGTACAGTGTTTTTTAAATGTCTTTTTCTGTTGTCATATCCTGTGTGGTAATTGCAGTGTCAAATTAATATGGTATATTCATTTTTATTTTATCAGATTGGTTGTTCATAATTCTCATAAGCATTTTACTTTGCTATTTTATTTATGACTATTGGTAGTCTTTGGTTATAAGTTTTATTATGTATTTATTTGGTACTGGAATCGAACTCAGGATCTTGCGCTTTGCCAGCTCAGTGCTGTGTGGTTATAAATTTTATTAATAGTGAAATTCACTGTTTGAACAACACTGAAGTAACAATATGTATTTTCCAAATTTCAAACTAGTAGAAGCTGGTTTCTGAGTTCTTTTTTCAGCTGTGAAACTGATGTCTCCATACGTACATGGAAATGTGGCCACATGGTGTGAGACTGTCCTCGACTTTATATGTACAGTACTCTTGTTCTGTTCCCACTAGGTTTTTATTTTAGTGTTCTGGTTATATTAGTGTTAGTCTGTCTTCTGTGGGGAAAGATAGGAGAGCCCTGGGGAATTGACTGCACTGGCCCATGCGTGTAACCCCATCCCTGGCAGACAGTCTAAGGCCAGCCTGAACAACCTCACCAGAACCCATCTTGAAAAAGGAAAACTTTGTGGAAGATTAAAATTGACTGGACCTCTATCCTTTTTTTTATTTTTAAAATGATGCCTTTCAACATTATATTGAAAAGTTTTAAATAACTTTTCATGAAGTGATATTCTTTTAAATTAGGTCAGTGCTTTAGCAAGTCTTTGAGCCCATGATAATGGTGGCTGTGGATTTCAATTATAATTTAATTTATTGTGTTTTAAATGGTGAGTAGTAGGTAGAAAAGAAAGGGCAGAACATGTAGCTCAGTTTAAGACCTCAAAAGATTTAGCAATTCTGGAATTGTAAATCCATTCTAAAGTAGATATTATTACTTGTTAAATGCTAGTTAGTTTACAATAAAAAAATCAAGAAACACAGAATTTAACTATTCATTGGCTTGATACTACCTTTACTTGGCAATACATAAATTTGAAGGCCTTTAATTTTTAACACATACTATCTTTTCAAGGTTTATTGTGATTACCATGGCCATTCCCGAAAGAAGAATGTGTTCATGTATGGCTGCAGTATCAAGGAGACAGTGTGGCATACCAGCGACAGCGCAACCTCCTGTGATGTTGTGGAAGATACGGGATACAGGGTAACTGTTACGGACAGTTCCTGAGCTTTTGAATTTGAAACATATGAAACTGCAAAATATAACTTAACATTTATGAACTACTCAAGTTCAATAAATGTTGACATCTTCCCCTTTTTGTTTCAGATCTTTTGTCATAAAGATTTGCTTTTTGTGTTTATATTTTTCATGTATTTGGAATTTATTTTTATATGAGATACAGAGATCTAATCTTATTTTGCTCTGAGTTACTTGTCTCAGCATCGCTGACCATGCATTGCATCCTTTCTCTGTGTGTTGGTGAAGCTATCTTTTAATGTCCCATGCTTCTTGATTGTGTGCGTATGTTGTGAGCCCACCAGTCATTATAATTATCATTGTTCCTGTCTCTGTGCATGCATATCATTATCATTGTGCTGTGTTTATAATTAGTGTTGATATCTGGGAGGGTAAATCTTCCTTTGTTACTCTTTTAAAATATTTGCTTGACTCTTGTCTGTTTTTCTTGATGAATTATAGAATCAGTTTGGGATACGCTCTGTTTGAATGTAGATCAGAGTAGCACTGAACCTAGATTGTGTTGGAGAGAATTATAATAATGTGTAGCATGGCTAACTATGACCATTACCTTTCTTAGGAAAAGGAAAACTCAGTTTTCCTTTTTTAATTCTTAAAGATACAAAGTTTCTCCAAATAGGTGTGGCTTTTTTTAAGATTCAGTTCCAGAGATTTTTGAATACTGTGGTTGGGAATGAAATATACCCCCTATCTCCCTGCCCCTAGGTGATCATTGATGATGCATAGGAAAATCACTAACTCTTCTCAAGAGAAATTTCTCTTTAAGTTTCAGATCCTCCTGCAAAGAGAGAATCACATCACATTTCTCTGCAGCAACACTGTAAGCAAAAACTTAGTGGAGTGATCTTTCACACTTCTTAGCTAGATTTCCAAACTATAAATTTTGTATTTCATCTTATCAGGAAGTAAGAAAACAACGAACATCTTCTCAGATAGTGAAAGTATCAAAAAATTTGCCCATAAATAACTTTTCTAGAAGCTACTTGCCAGAAACAAGGAATATTCTGAAAAGGAATTAAGATAGAAGTAAATTAAATCAGAGAGAGAGAGACCAACCTCAGAATAAGAGTGAAGGTAAACCCCCCGAATGTATGTAAAATGCCCAACACGTCAACATTCAACAAATGTTACTGCCACTACTTTTGGAGTGTTTGAGCCTTGTTAAGTTAGGCCACATTAAATGAATTAGATGACCAAAGCTCAGGGATACGAAGAGAAATACTTAATCTGGACCCAGATAATATTATGAAAATGAGATTAGCAAGAGGCCCAGAAGATTGGACAAAGCTGGACAAAAGCAAACTCAGGACCTTTCCAGTACTGTTCTCTGGATCACCATCGCTACCACCACCATCCTTGTTTATTCATTGTATTTCACTTTTGAGGAATTCTTACTTAATCTCTTGGAAAGAAATAGGATTACACATTCATAAGCCTATCTCCCTCGTTTAAGAATTATATTGTTAATTTTTGTATGCTGTTTGATTAATGTATTTTTCTTCATACTGAATAATAAGCTCCCTGAGCCTACCAGATGTGTCTCATTTGTTCACTACATAGCGTGGTATGTTATTCTCCGTGACCACTCAGTAAAGATGTTAGATGGGTTGATAGGGAATAGGCAGACATGTGGGAGGATAAATGCAAGACATAGACCCATTGTAAGAGAGAAATTAAATATCTTTGTCCTCAGTTTTCTTAGTTTTTTATTAATTGCCTTGACCTAAATTTCTCTGCTTGGTTAAATACCTGGATTTTGTTATGAAAGGAAACATAAGATAGTTCTGTGGGTTAGACAAAATAAATGATTCACTTTCACCCCACAGTACATTTCTCAAGATGCTGGCTGATACTTCAAACTGCCCCTTAAATGGTTTCATGACCATATGTGGCTTGTAATTCCATTAGACACAGTTAGACTGTTTCTTTCGGGCTTCTTAGATTGTTCACCTGCTAGTGAGCCTCTGGTATTTCCAGGTTGTTCGGGTTGGGTGCAGGAAGAGGAAAGCATTTCTCAAATTTGGTGTTCATATGCATTTGTTCCTTTTGCTGCTGTAACATACCACCATGAATATTGTACAGGGACTTAAAACAGTATAAATGTATTAACTTACAGTTCTGCACATCTCAAGTCTGGTATAGACCACAGACTATTTGTTGGCTGTTGCGCTGCTTCTGAGAAATATCTTTCATTTTAGTTGACCATTTTTGATTCTTTTATTTTTGGATTCTAATTTTCTTTGAATTCTTTATATATTCCAGAGTTAGTTCTCTATGCAAGAAATAGCTAGCAAAAGTGGTTTTTAAAAATTAAGTTTATTTTTAATAAATTATTTTATTAATTAAGTTTAATTAAGTTTATACATTTTAGTTATAAATAATGATTACATTTGTCACAGGAAACTTGTACTTGTACCTGGCATATCTTCCCATTCCATAGGTTGTCTCTTTACAGTGTTGCTTTTCTTTTCTGTGCAGTTCTTTAATTTGATATGATCTCATCTGTTGATTCTCCATATTATTTGTTGTGCCATTGGGTTCTGTTCAGAAAATCCTTACCAGATAGATTTTGTATGGCTTTTGTATGAAGTTCATTTTTGTTTATTTGCTTATTTTTGCTTCAGCGTTCTATATTACAGGCAGTTATTGTCATTGGTAGTGTACAAATTAGTGAAGTAAAACTTGTGGGTCTTGTCTAGGATGGTTGCGTTATGTTTGTAATTCAGATCTTCTGTGCTTTCCACTCCATCATGGTGTCCTTCCTGCCATGGTGATGCCTAACCAAGCCCCCCAGCTTGTTTCCCAAAAAGCCCTTTGGTGACACAACCACAGCTCTTAGCAGAATTTGAAAGAGGATTTCTTTCTTTCTTTTTTTTTTTTTTTTTTTAATGTCTTTCCTCTCTCTTTTTTCATCTTCCCAAATTAAAAAAAAAGTTTAGACTGATCTAAAAAATGGAAACACTCTAGAAATAAAGTTAAAGTCGTCTCTCAGTCCCTCTCGTAATGCTATTCAGTTTGGCCATGTATGTTAGGAGACTTGCCCCTAAACCCATCCCTTTTTGAATGTTTCTATATACAGCCTCAATCTTTATTTTGGTTTTCTTTTAAAACAACATGCAGTGACTTGCTTTTTCATATACTAATACTTGTTGACCATTTTTTGATCATCATATTTGGATCTCAGTCTTTTTAATGGTCATAAGAGATTTCCATTGTACATTTTGCTTTTATTGTACCATTTGTGCAGTAGTCCCTTGTTAGTGTTCATTTGATTACCTCTGCCAAATTGTTCTTGTAAAGATTACACAAAATGATACTCTCAAAAACTGTACCATGAGTGATAGTTCACATCATTATATATTGTACCTACTTTGTCATAGCAAAATAATACTTGATTGTCACAGTTTACATAATTATAATAATTGCGGTTGAGTATCTTTTTCCTATTTTGCAATTAAGGTTTCTTTTTTATTTTAAAGTGAAAAAAGAATGAAAATGATACAGAATTTCAAAACAAAATAATAAATTAACAATGGTTACTACATTTTGTATTGTTATTGTCAAAGTAGTTCTGATTACAAGATATAGGCATGAAAAAATGATCAAACAATGAAAACACAAACCATTCTTTTTGATGAACTAACAGAAATTAGTAATTATCTATCTTGCGTGTACATATGTATATATGTATATATATATAATCTTTTCCTCCCTTTTCTCCTTTCCCCATCCCAGTTTGTGATCTCTTTTAAAATAGCCTTTTCTCATTTATTAGTATTTATACTGGTTATCTAGTTACTATTTTTAAAATAACTCTTTGGATATATTATAAATGTTTTTTAATTTATTTGTGCTATGTAGTAACTTAAAACTTTTATCATTTGGTGTCTTATTTTCAATGCCTTTTGGATTTCATTTAATGAGGAGTGACTTGAGATTCTTTTTTCTTAATTCTTCTCTTTCATCTTAATACTTGAGCCCATCAGTATTTAATGAATCATGAGTCTTTTCTCTGATGATAACATTAACACTTTTGGTTCTAGCCAAACCTAGCTTTCATTCTAGACCTGTCCCTATAGCTGCATTATAGTTTATCTTTCTTTTGGTGGATAACCAAAGTTGGATCATTTCTCTAGTCATAGCCCCTCCCCCTCCCCTTTTTTTCTTTTTGAGAATTTCCCAAAGTATACTCTCATATTCCATTTTCAGGTGAACTGCAGAATAATTTTAAATTGGAAAATCTTGGGATTGCTTTGATTGTGATTCTCTTTGATTTATTAATTTAAGGATAATTGACATTTAATCTCTAAGTCTTTCATAGATAAATCTTATTTTATACTTGTTTTTCTTCATATTTTAAGTCAAGGTTTTCTTAAATGAGTGTATTGTACTTACTGGTTGTTGTGTTACTTCTTTTCCTTATGTTTCCTAACTGGTAACTATTTGTTTAGAAGAGCAAGAAAATTCTAAATTAGCAAGAGGAATGTTGGGGTGTTTGAGTAGCATGGACCTGTATAGTACTTTCGTCAACAAATTTTAAATTAAAATAGTCTCTTGGTTTATTTTATAATTTCTATTTTTACAGACGTTGCCGAAAATACTGAGCCATATTGCTCCAGCGTTTTGTATGAGCAGCTGTAGCTTTGTGGTAGAAAAATCTAAAGAGTCCACAGCGCGGGTTGTGGTGTGGCGGGAGATCGGCGTGCAGAGGAGTTACACCATGGAGAGCACGCTGTGTGGCTGTGACCAAGGGAAGTACAAGGTACAGCACATCACAGCGACTTCCAGGCTCCAAGCAAAGAAGACCGCCTCTCGTTTCATACGCTTGTAATTGTCAGTTACATACTACGTGGACATTTATTTTATTAAGTTATATGAAATTGCAGTAATGCAATGAATTGAATCCTATTCTGTCATAAAAACTGGTTTGTGGTGGGGTTTGGGGGTTTTTTCCTTTTTTTTTTTCTTCTTTTGTTTCTGTTTGGTTTGTGTGTGTGTGTGTGTGTGTGTGTACCTAGGTTATACAGCAGCACAATTTATAATAGGTATGTCCATCAACAGATACCTGGATAAAGAAAATGTGATATTTATATAAAGTACTGCTCTGAGTAAAGAAGGTTAAATTTAGGTCATTTGTAGGAAAATTAATACACTTTGAGACAACGTTAAGTGAAATAAATCAGGCACACATGCTTAAACAAGAAAACAAAAATATAATGTACAATGAATAAAAGATAGATAATAGGAAATAGGAAGATAGATCTTTCGCAAATAGGAAGAGGACCAAGTAATTGAGGGAAGGAGGGAGGACAGGGATAGGGGATGAAGCAAGAATTAAGATGTGTTATGTACAAATACCGACCCCTCATGAGAAATGCAATCATTATGTACTGCAAAAATATACTAATAAAAAATGAAAATTGAAAACAAATAGCTTCCTTAGGATTTTAAGAAATTCTTGGTTATTTGTGTGTACTAACCTTCCTAATTTTTAAGAAAACACAGTGGAGCAGACATTTAAATATTGATTAATAATTTATAAGGTGCTCTACAAGTAGTGAACCATTAACAAAAAATTTCTGTAGTTTTAATTGAATGTCAGTATGGTTTTATGCATTTAAAGTTAAATACATTATACTTAGGAAGTGACTAATTTGTTTTAGTTTTTTGTGTGTGACTTTTAAGTTCATATATCATTACCTGATTTTTTTCTTTACTGAAATGGTTCTTTAGTGTCATAGGCTTTTGTTAAGACAACCAGGTTTTACTTTTGAAATTAAGGACAGTCAAGTGCTAGCTAATTTAGGGTTTTTTAAATTTAAAGATTAAGGACTTAATGTACAATGAATTGGCCTTCCATAAGCAGTAAGCAAGTCTGAATGTACTGTCCTCACCTTGGCGCACAGAGGTTTTCAGACTTTACACTAATAGAAATGGAGCTCACGTTGCTTCATCTTCTTTTGTTTTTTGTTATAGGAAAGTAGGATACTGAATCCGATAGAGATTTTTATATATCTTTCTTGAAGATGATTTTAACTGTGGTGGGAAAGAGTTAAAAATCTAATTGATTAGCTTTAAAAGTGCAGACATGAAATAGTTGATATCAAAAGTTTAAGAGAACCTAAATAATGATTTTTTTATTGTGACTAGAAGAAAATTACATGGATTTGCAATTGATCTTCGCACTTTGGAGACTTACTGAAGTATAACTTACTGAAATTCCAGTACTTTCTGTTGGATGACTCTTCCCTGATTTTTCACTGGTGACAGTGGGGAGGGAACAGCAGTGTTGGTCCCGCTGCAGCCGGGGCCTGTCCCTCACTGGTGTGTCGGTGGGCAGCTTCCACAAGGCTCGCATGTCCCACTGGCCTTGCATGGGTGTGTGCCAGGGAACAAAACTGAGGGCCACTCTTGCATGAGAGCATGTGTGACTCCTAGGAGAAATGTTGGGCCATGGGATCTGTAGCAGACTGCGAATTACTTGACTGGGAGCAGGTTAGTGTTTTGGGGCTAGAAAGGCGACTTAAAGGCCCACTGTCTGAAAGCAGAGCCTGTGGGAGGGAGGCGCGGGGTGTGAGTCCCGGGGACCTCCGTGTCTCTTGAGATCACTGGGTATCAGTGCTTTCTTTCATATTTGTGTCAGACTGAGACTTTCATTGGACTTTTAAGAATATTTTTATATTCCAATAAATTTTTTGGTCATTGAAAAAGCAAAAATATTTGAAAAAGCAAAAATATTTTGAAACAAAATGTTAAGGCAGTTTTCTAAGAAGTTTTCTTTGGAAATGTAATTGTGTAAATTTAAAAATAAAATGGATATCTAATAAATACTCATTTTTCTTTCTGTGATTTAGTTAAGAGAGCATTCATCGGTTTAAAACCACAAGAAGGCTGGAGGTAGAGCACTTGAATAGAAGACACAAGTCCCTGGGCCCAGCACCCAAAAAAACTGCCAAAACTGCACACCAAACCACCACAACAAAAAACTATGAATGAGAAGTGTTTTTTACTAAGCAATTTTTTTTTCATGTCCAGCATACAAGACTTTAGTAACATATGCTTTTAAAAAAATTATTAAGCTTTTTAAGATAAACTTTAGGTTCATAGTAAATTGAGTGGAAATTACAGTTTCCATATATTTCCTGTTCCCTCAAATGTACATAGGTATACATTTTAAACTTGTTAGCCAATAGGTATGTAACTATTAATATTTTAAGAAGCAGTTTTCATCCTCAACATCTTTATATTACTAATTTTAGACTATGAATATTCTTATTTTCTTTTACCTAATTCAGAAACAGATTTAGAAAACTTAAATTAAGAGGGTAAATGAATGTTCTGCTAGTCAGTTAGGGCTTATTTCCTAGAATGAAGGAGATAGCCAAACTATTTAAACAAACAAAAAAAATTAAAACTAGGCATTGTAAAACTGGGTACTTCATGCAGAGTAGCAGTCAACCTTCTTTAGTTATCATGCGCCTTAGGAACTCATTTAGCCTTAAAAGCTATTTCATAATACCTTCTCTTTAATTACATCTGCTCTCATCTGCAACTGTAGGTTTTGTTGGTATAAGGATTTTGTTATTTTAGAAAAGCAGTGTCTTAATAATTAGCTCATCTTTATGGTTTTATGTGGTGACATTTAACTTTCAGCAACCTTCATATTGGGAAACTGTTGTTTAAAGAAGGGGTAGGGAAATTGAGCCAGAATTTTCTTTTTGCTTTAATAGAATTTGAAATAGGCATTTTTTTTTAAATGTTGTATTAGTCCATGTCTGCAGTGCATCATGAACACACTCATTGGTGAGAGTTGGTACATGCACATGACTCACATTTCTTTTTACGTCCCCTCCCCTCCCTTCATCTCTTAGTTGCTTCCCCATTTGAACTAGGCATTCTTAATTGACATGAAACACAGAAAATTATTTGACTAATACTTCATCGACTTAGATTTGGTTCTTTTTCTGACAGTTACTTTTTTATTGGCTTAAAAAAAATGACACAGTAAAAAAAAATCACACAGTGCAAGTATCTAAAAGATAATATTCAAACATACATATTGGAGCTTTAATTTAACACTGTAGTATTTGAACTCTGGCAACCATAGTAGTTAATTGCAAAAAATACTAGCGAGATCTTATCAAAATATGGTTTCACTCATGAACTGCAAGAAAAACATGAATCATAAAATGTTCATCTATTTTTGTTTTCCCAGTTTGTTGGTAAAAATAATTTGCCTGAATAGGTGAAAGTAGACATTTTAGAAATAGCCTATTAAGATGGTTGTTTTCCTTTGTGACCTAAAATAATTGAATTCATATTGGGGAGACATATAACAATATATGTCCTATTTCCTTACCAATTTTTAAATGTTATTAAGATAGTTATAATGTTTATATAATTTTAATGAGATACAACTAGAGAAAGGCAAACTTTCTGATTTCTAATTACATGTATAAAATTACTTTATTTTTAGGGGCTACAGATTGGTACTCGAGAATTAGAAGAGATGGGAGCAAAATTTTGTGTTGGTCTATTGCGTTTGAAAAGACTGACATCCCCATTGGAGTATAACCTGCCCTCCAGCCTGCTTGACTTTGAAAATGACTTAATTGAATCAGGCTGCAAAGTAACTAGGTAATATATATTTGTTTTATTCTTTTACTATGTTATAATATACTACTGTACTTCAGTAGAATAGTAGGAAAAGCAGGGAGATCTTAGTAGCAAAGGCCATGTTTAGAATTAATGTACTTAATTTCCCATATCAATATTTGTTCCAAATTGTGGTAGTGTTCTTGATTTTTAAATGTTGATATTCAAATGAGATTTCAATGAAATATCCTTATGTTTGTTTTTAATGATCTTAATAGTTTACTTTAAACTTAAATATGTGCAGTGAAGAAATATCCCATTTAGATAATATCTAAATTAAGAGGACTTAGAGTTAGGATTCATGTTTTAAATTTTATTTTTTTTAATGTCGACATGTATCAGATGGCTGTTCAGTAACCTGATTTTATATGTTAGAAACAGTTAAGTTTATCATCCTTTTGACAGTTTATTTAAGTCTGCCAAATATTCTTTTAAAAAGGTAATCTTTTGCTTTTAAAATTCAGTGTAAAGCCTGGCGTGGTGGCTCATGCCTGTAATCCCAGAATTTGGGAGGCTGAGGCAGGAGGATTGCTGCAAGTTGGAGGCCAGTCTGGGCTACATAGTAAGTTCAAGGCCAGCCTGAACTGGATAGTGAGACCTTGTTTCAAAAAAAAAAAAATTACTGTATATGAAATTGGCAAAATTATAGGCACAGAGAGACAATATTGTAAATCTTAATCATAATGCCATAACCTAACACATTATAGTTGGGTGTACATGGATAAGAATAGTCCTAATTTTTAGAACCTTCATGATTTTTGTTGATTGTTTACTAGGTATTAACTTGTCATCAGATGTGTTAGTTTGTTGCTATGTGATTACAAGTATCAGTATAGCAGTTTGAAATGCAGCAAACCGTTGACTGGAATTCTTTTCTTAACAGATGTGATAATTTAGATAAGTCTTGTTCTCTCCACTTTAAACTGCTTCCTAAACAATGATGGAAATGACTATTAAAAATTATCAGTTTTCAGTGATATTTAGAAGTCTCATTTTGTTTCAATTCATTAATTGTTAGACTACACATTGCAGTTGTTTTAGATATCGTGAACTGTCATTATGAAAACCTCGCAGGCTATGCTCTGTTGGTCTCACTCTTTTACAAGGAGCAAATATATTTTTGGAAAATCATCTATTTTGAAGAAATATATTGCTACGTGTAGTGCTATGCCACATGTTTTTAACATTTTGATAATCACTAACTGGTTTTCTTTGTAATCGTATTTATTTTATTTTATGTATTTAAAGGTGGTAGTAGTATTATGAGAATGAATTTATAGGTCTTATCCAACTCTGTAAAGAGACAGTGGACCGAAATGGTTAGGAACTGTTGCATCTATCACTGTGTGCATATAAAAATACAAACGAAGTAGTGAGTAGATAGGTGGTTTTCCTTTGATATTTTAACTCTCTCTTCTGCTTATTGACTTACATTGTTGTACAACCAGTCACCTTTTCCTCCATACTGTTTTTCTTTTTCCTCCATCTCTAAAGAACTTTGTACATATGTCTGATTTCTCCTTCACTTGTGTATCTTGATGCTTTTGAGGGTTACAGGTCTTCAGTCTGAGTTGTCTCTGTCTTCTCACTACTGACTTCAGGTCATGCGTCTTTGGCAAGAGTATCACTCATTGCATCTTAAGTTCTCTCATTGCATCTTGGTGTGGTGTGCAGTGTTAGTTTGTCCCATTACTCAACATGTTACCTTTTATCTCTTAACTAAGATGGTATCTGCCAAATTTCTCCATTGCAAAGGCAGTTAATAATTAATAAGTATTTTTACAAAGATGTACTTTGCAACTATGTCAGTATTCCGTTTTTCATCAAACTTTCAATTTGTTCATTTTAAATTTTATACATTTTGGACGTATGTTGCTGTCATTTATTCTAATGCTCGTAATTACCCTGATTTGGCCCCTTCCACCACTGCTCACATGTCTGCATCTCTCTTTGATGACTCTTGCTATATGGCGCAGCAGGATTTCCAGGTTGTCTTTGTATGGACTTTATTCCAATTTGGAATTGGCCCATGTCTTAAACTCTGTTGCCCTTTGGTAGAAAAATGGTGTTTGTACGAAAGCCGAGGAGCTGCTTTTATTTAGTTTTTTGTTGTTGTTGTTGTTGTTGTTGTTGTTTCTGACAGATTGTCTCATTAGACAGTGATAGAAAACACACACATATGTGCACTTGCAGCCAAACATGTACACACCCACACAAACGCAGGCATGATCTGAAATCCTGAGCTCATGGTGATACCGCTCGTTCTAACCACCTTCTGAGGGTTTCATCTAGTTTTCAGATGTCTTACTGCTTTCTTCTCACTGACAAGCCTGGTGCTCATCTGTAGTTTTACTCCCTGTGCAGCCTGCCTGTGTATCTGTTGTCTCCATCGCTCTCTCTGCAGGGCCTCCCAGGCCCCAGTCGTCCAAAGCAGTGCTTTCTAAAAGTAACGGTTGTAGTCCGAGTGCAGACGGGTGGGAGCTGCTCCTCTGGTGCGTGCCTTCTGTTGTTGAGCTGTTTATTGTAGACTTCTTGTGGGTGGTGGTGCTCCATGCTCTCAGAGACGGTAGAGAAATGAGAGGAGTGCTGGTTCTGAGGGGAACGGAGGGTGCCCTGGAAGGAGCGTGGCTGCGTTGGGAAATTGGCGCTGATCATAGGATCCTGAAAAATTAACAATAGCATACATGCTGGATGTGGTGACACACATCTGTTATCCCTGCAGGCTGAGGCAGGAAGATCAGCATGAGTTTGAGACCAACCTGGGAACATAGCAAGTTCAAGGCCAGTCTGGACTACATAGGCCTGTCTCACCAAAAAAAAAAAAAAAAGGGAAACACATTCTGAGAAGGCAGAGTGAATACGACTTGAAAGATATAAATGAGCTTTGATAAAGTAGCAGCGGGACAGAGGAAGCACCATTAGCAATGAGAAATAGACTAATTTGGTAGAGTAGAAGGGTTAATTAACCCAGAGCACAGATGCTAGCGGTGAGGAAAGCCTAGAGTGAAAATGTGTTCTTCTCTGTGCTGGTGAGTAGATTTTCTGGAAGAGAAAATGCCATGTTTAAGCATGGAGTGATAATGGATCCATCCTGCGTGTAAGGCAGAGTAAAACTCAAAATGTTTTGAAGCTTATAATAGAGTGACAGCTCTGTGAAGCATGAGCCCCGAGCAGCGGGGGAGCGTTGAGAATTCAGTGCCTGGGAGCTTTCTGGAGCTCTTCCTTGAGGCGGAGCCGGTCACTGTGTCCTGCTGTCTAATTAGTTAAATACAGGAGGACCAAAATCTCATTTTTTGTTAATTTTTGTAAAATAATAGGAAATATAAAAACTATTTTATCAAATGTATCCAATGCAAAAATGGACTGAGTGACACTCAGGACAGTGAATACACAAACACACACTGCCCGAGTGATCCTGGGGCAAACTGTTAAGTGGTTAAACGTACGTTTGTTGTTGTTCTATTTTGTTTTAATTGGTTTCCATAGAATACAGATAAAGAAGGAAAATTGGTGAGTTAGTACCATTTAGGACTTTAATATCTTCGTGATAATTGGATATTCATTGCACTGTTCTTTTCATTGCTTCTTGAAAACCTTTCAGGAATAATTGTAAATTCTTGTTATTACTTATATTATTAATAATTGGTAGGATTCTTTAGACTTCTTTCTCCTAGCTTTTGATATTCATTCATTAGTTTTTTTCTGCATTGATGATCACTAGTAACAGTTACCTTGGAAATGTAAGCCATCCTGAACTTAATGAGTCACTTGATTGTATTCATTGGCAGGGTAAAGGGGGAAAGTAGAGGATGCTCGTGAACTTCTCTGTGATCACTTGTCCATCCTGTTCTTTGCTTTTCCCTCTCCTCTTGTCCTTCCTGCTCTCCATCGATGGTGTTCATTTCTGTGACTTCGTGTTCTATTTGTATGTTGACAGCCTCATACCCCTCTTCTGAATCCCAGGCCTGTGTATTCAGCCTCCCACTTGATTACCATGGACACAAAAAAACTTGCCTAAAATTCAGTGACTTCTCCCCAATTTCTCACAAACACATTGATCCTTGGCTGCTCCACTGCACACATAGCACATTCTTGGCATCTCTTTCACCTAACCTTAATCCAGTCAATTCATAGCCCAGAACTTTCTGGTTCCTCCTCCAGAATACTTCTCAGCTCTCCTTATTTTTGTCCACCATGACACTAGATTGAGGTCATTTCTTGCCCGGGCTGCTCCATCTGTGGACTAGTTTTGTTCATGGTAGCATTTGTAGCCTTCAGCTTCACTGGTCACTCTTACTTGAAACCCTGCTGTTGTGTTCAAGGTGGAATGTCTCTGTTACCAGCGTCTCTGAAGTCTAGCATCAGCCATCTGCACCTTTTTCTCCTCTTTCATCCTTCCTACTCTCACATTGTATTTCTACCACTACCAGTGCACTGACATTGCACTGACATGGCTTTTGGAGCCATGGCAAAGGACTGGTTTTTATTTCTAATTTGCTCAAGATTGATATTTAAAATATGATAGAAATGAAATATAAAAGAATAGAGAACTCAGAAAATACAAAGCAAAGCTCCAATTTTTATGACATTCAGCAGACATATAATTCCTTTAAAAGTTGTTATAGAAATTTCTGAACACTTTAATTTTTATACTTTGGTTACTATAGACCAGTAAGAAAATTTGTGGATCACACCTTGAGTAGCAATATTGTAAAACAAACTGATTTCTGAGTGGTTGAAATGTCTTTGCACTTGCTGTTTCTCCTGCCCAAATGTCTGTGTCTTCACTTCTTTAAGATTCTATCCTTATCTTTAATCTTATGTAGTTTTAGTGCATTGTGTCTAGCACTAGATTTATTTCTAAGATACCCCTTTTGACCTCAGAGATTTGCTTTTAATTTCAGGACTCTCTAATTTTGAAAATTTTGCAACTGCTTTCTGTTTGAGCATCACCTTTTGTCCGTCTGTCTTTGTCTCTGTCTGTGTGTCTCTCCCCTCTTGCCCTTACGTTCCCTTTCTGTTGTACTGAAGGTTTCCAGTCTCTTCTCCAAATGCCTCTAAACGGCTTTCTCATACTTTTGTCAGCTTTGGTCTAGGTGTAACCTTCAGTAATACTTTATCATTTGCTCTTCAGTTGTTTCTAGTGTAGAGTTTATCTCACAGGACATTTTTAATGACTCCGTATTTAACATCTCATTGGTTCTTGTCCCTGCATGTTTTATTTCACATTTTCTTGTTTAGTTTTACAGACATTATTCTTTCCTTTTCAGAGACCCTAATTCAGAGTCGTTTGTAGATATGCTGTTGTGCTGTAAACTCACCAGGGTTTTCTGCTGAGCCTCGTGGCGTGCAGGCGCATTCAGAGTGCTCCTTGCACCTCTGGCTTCTCAGGTTTCTCTTTCCGTGTTACTGCACTGTGCCTCTTGTCGCATTTCAGGCTTGCCAGCTGTCAGTACTATGAATTCAGCTGGGCAAGTCACTGGGCTTATGAGGGTTTTGATTGTATGCCCTGTATTCTTTGGCTTCCTGAAGGGAAAGCCACATAGCTGCCATTCCCAGGGCACTTGGTAAGGTCTCTGCTGCTCTGCACTGCTCCTGCAGCCTCCTTGGGAACCCAGAGCTTGGCAGACCCTAGGCCTGCTCCAGGGAGATATATATCTTTTTTCTATCTGCATGTGTCTTACTTATTTTCTCTTTTTGTATTTTGTATAATACCTAATAATTGCTCTGGGGATAACAGGGGGCTAAAGTGTATACTTTCTGTACTCTCAAGAGAGTTTTTCACTCACTCTTAACTCAGGGACCGCCTCTGTGCTTCTCTAACCTGTGTAACACACCAGGCTTGGTGCCTTTGCATGCAGCCAGCCTTACATCAAGCAGAGTACCGGTAGCTGCCTCTAAGATTTAGATACCTGGTGGGGTGAGGCAGGTGTCTGAAGTCACAGTGCTGTTCGTGCCAGTGTAAGGAGGTTACACTTAATCTTTCAGGCCATTTGGGAATTTTGAAGCCACTGGTGAATTATGCTAAGTGATGTTTAGCAAGAGATATTTCATGTGTCATCTGAACTGTGACACAGTCAGTGGTCCACATTTAAAGGGTTTGTGAATAAGATTGATAAAACTTTAATAATAATTATTGTATTAGGATCTTGTGGTGACTAAATTTCAATACCATTTCTCTATACAACATTTTATCATAATTAAAATATACTCATGTTTAAATGAAGCCTAATTACCATCTTATAGGATCAAACAGTATTTGGACCCAGTTTTTTCCTTTCAGTTGAAAAGGATTCAAACAGCAGAAAATCAGCGATTTTCCAGTGAGTGGGGCAATGGTATTTAGTTTGTTCTCCATGCTGTGCAACCAGGAATCGTGGTATCTCATCGCACTGCCACAGCAGACCCCTGCCCCTGGGCAGTCACTCCCAGTTCCGCTTGCTAGTCTGCTTCCTTTAGCCATGGATTCACTTGGGATGTTTCATATAAATGGAGTCATACAGTGTATGAACTTTTCTGTCTGACTTCTTTTACTGAACATGTGTTTATAGTTTATCCATGTGGTAATACGTGTTAGTATTTAGTTTCTTCTTAAGTATATCACATGGACATTAGGAAATTTGATGGGAATTGTTCCTACTGCAACTAATACAATAAATAGAATATAAACTGGAGAATGCCTTTAAAGTATATGTGTGTTAGTTGTGTCTTATTACTTAAAAAAATCCAACATGAAATGTTTTGATAGAGATAGAGTGTATTTCTAATAAGGGTGACCGCAGCCCTTGAGACCAGTGAGCGTCCTGGTGTTCTTGGTTAGAACCCTTCTGTCCTGTGCCCACACTGTAGTAGGACTGTGCTGGCAAAACAAGTACAAGACACTAATTGCTCTCTATCAATACTGCAGTGAAATATTAACTGCTGTTACACGCACTGTGTGTGAAGCTAGTGTTTATACATATGGAGGAAGTTTGTCCCCTGTTAAAATTAACATAGATTATTTGTGGCTCACTGGTAATGCAGTATCTAATACCTGTGTAGTAAAGCTAAATCTGGCATTGATACACTTTATAATGTGCAGTTTAGCACTTGTCCAGCTAATGTTTTTTAAAAGATCTTCCTTTTCAGTGACCCTAGTTCACACACACAAGTCTAGTTTGTGTGCTGAGAGTCAGCGAGTGACAGTACCTAGAAAACTGTCTGGGCTGCAGTTGTTATAGGAACACTTTCTGTGCGGAGTCACACCATGTAATTGCAGATCATGTCACTACCTCTGTTCTGTTGGAAGTTTCAGTCACTTGTAATAAAGTGAACCATTTATATTTGTGCTAAGCAGATGAGGGACTGTTGTATTCATAATCACAGAGGAGACTGAAGTCAGTCAGGGAAATAAGTTTACAACTGACACAAATGCTTTAGGATCGCAGGCCAGATTTTCTTATAGGGAAATCTTTGAGGCTTACCCTAAGAGAAGTGTTCCTTATACTGGAGATAAAGGCAAACACCAAGCTAGATTGTTAGTCTAGAATTCAGTTATCTAGGAAAGTAGGTGGTCTTTTATAGTTACATGCTTAGTAGCCTAATGGAAAAGGGAAATCCTCTCACATGTCTATTTGAGACTTTAAAATAAGAATAGATTATGTCAGAATAAATAATCATGTGTATTCAATATAGGTATTTATATTGGAAAATAATGTATACTAAGTATGATGTTCCATATCGTTGTTGGTATTTTTCATATTGTTACTGACTTTTTTGTTCGCCTTGTTCTGTCAGATACTAAGAAAAGTGTTTGCAGGTTTCTTCTATGAATGTGAATGTGTCCTCTTTTTAGTTTTATTTTGAGGTTATATGGTGGACACATGGTAATTATGTTATTTTATTGGGTTGACCCCTTTGTCATTATGAAACGTCTCTTCCTTTAATTAGGCTTCTTGTTTCAAAGTCTACTTTGTTCACCATTAACATAGCTGTCCTTCCTTTTTTTGGTTAGTATTTGCATAATATATCCTTTTCTATCCTTTTATTCTCAGTTTTATATGTCCTCGTTTAAGATATGAATTTTGAATGAACCATATAACTGTATATTTTATAACCCAATCTGTCATCTTTGTCTTATAGTTGGTATATTCACTCCTAATTATTCCATCTCTTGTTATCCTGTAAGCTTGTTTCATTTTTAATTATTCTTCTCTTGATACCCAAAAGTTTATGAAGTGAATCCTTAGTTGTTTGGAGTATAATGTAAATTATCATTTCATCTCCTTGCAGGCAATGCTAAGATGTTAGTGTACATTCATTCCATTTACCTTCCCATCTTTCACACTGTTGTCATGTATTTTAACTTAATTACATGTATTTTAAACTTCATTACACTTACTACTGCTTCAGGCAGTCAGTGTTCATTAAGATTTACTTTTCTAGATGTGCACAGTGGTGCATCTGTGTAATCCTAACTACCTGGGCAACTGCAGCAGGAGGATCACAAGTTCAAGACCAGTCTGGGCAACTTGGCAAGACCCCGTCTCAAAACAATAAGAACTGATGAAGAAGTAGCACAGTGATGGAACTCTTGTCTAAGAAGGCCCAAACCTCTGGGGTTTAGTCCTCAGTACTTCAAAAAAGAAAAAAGACAAAGAGGGGGAAAAAAATGAACATTTCCACTGTTCTTCATTTTTCCTGTACTTCTGTTCCCATTTGGGAATATTTTTCTTACACCTGAATATCTCCCTTTCATTTTTCTTTCTATGCATGTCTGCTGGCAACAAATTATTTAATTATTTTTGTTCATTTGGAAATTTCCATTTTTTAATTTTACTTTTAAGGACTGTGTTTCCAGTAGAGAATTTTAGATTCTTGTCATTCCTTTAGTACTTTAAAGACATCATTGTATTAAATTTGAATTACTGTTGTTTTTATTGAGTTGTCTTACATTTTTGGTTCCGGGAAAGGGACATGTCTTCTCTGGGTTCTTTTGGATTTTCTTGTTTCTAGTTTTTAGCAATTTTGCTATAAGTCCTGAGGGTTGGTTTTCTTTATGTTTATTCTACTTGAGATTTGTAGCCACTCGTGTGTCTTTGGCTCTAGTCTTTCATTGTTTGGGGGAAATCTCCAGATATTAGCTTTTTAAATATCGCTTCTGCCACGTTTTCTCTTCTGCATGATTAATTTACATGGATTTTTTATTTTAAGTCTCCGATTCCTTTTACTGTCTTTGCTAAATTTTCTGAAATTTTCTGCTGACCTGCCTCATGAATTCTTTTTTTTTTTTTGGTACCAGGATTGGACTGCGCACTTACAAGGCAGGCGCTTATGACACTGAGTTAGATCTTCAGCCTCCGTCATGAATTCTTTTTACCTCTGTCCTAAAGATAGTTTTAGGCCTGTCTTTGTTATTTCAGCTATATGTTTTCTGGTAGTAGACTTTCCAAGTAATTATTTTTTAAAAGAAAAAGTAAATGAAATTTTTCATCTGTCGTCTCTTTTATTGGACATATTAATCATCGTTATTTGAAAGATCATGTCTGATAGCTTCTACTCTTGATCACCTGTGGAGCTGTTTCTGTTGGATTTTTCTCTTGGATCCGTCTCTTGATGTGCCTGGTGACACGTGCTCAGATGCCAGGCACTGCATAAAGCTTGAGAACTGTAAATACCTTCTCTTCCTCCCTCCCTTCCTGCCCCCCACCACTGCTTCTTCTTTCCCTTCCTCCCTTTTGTCCTTTTGAGGCAATGTATCTGTCCTCTGGTAGGTGCTTACAGCCCCGTGCACTGACCAGCAGATCGGCTTGAGGTAAGGCTGTAAAATGTGTGGACCTTTAACCTTTGGTTTCCCCTCCCTGCTTTCTAGGCTGCAGCCCTCCAGAGGTTCTAGTTAATGAGTGACCTACAAGAGTGACAAAAGATTTGTGTAGCTTATTTATTTTCTGTTTTGTTTGTTTCGCTGCTGTCTGGTTTATGATGCTTTTGTCCTCTTGTACTATGCAGTGTAAGAATTTGTCATGTGCCTCTGAGAAAAATGGTTGAATGTTGCGGTCATCTCTCTGCAACTCCCTTCTTTCAGGACACTTGGCAGCTCTGAACTCCAATTTTTGCCTGCAGCCCTTTGAAACTGCTGAAACCTCTGATGACTTCCCGGCCTCTAGCAGCTGCCCTTGCTTGGCCTTGGGTTACACTGGACTTGGCCCCATGCACCTTTTCTCTTTGCTGACTTTGCTTTGTATCCTTTCACCAAGAAAAGTCATAAGTTGAATGCTACTACCTGTGTGCTGAGTCTTCCCAGCCAATTGCTAATTGTGGGCCAGTCTTGGGACCTCTGATGAACATGGGCTTTCTGAATTTCTGCCAGATTTGATTATCTCAGACACTCTAGTCCCTTGAGAATCATCAGAGACAGATGGTGATGTGTTGTGATCTTTTTATATATGGGTGTAACTGAGGTTCAGACTAATGAATTTACTCTGGGTCATCTATAGTAATTCCTGACAGAAACAGGAATTGGACCAGATCTAGCTCTATGATTTCTTGTTTTTTCATTATTTCTTATATTCTCTGAGTGTATAATCAAAATTAATAAAATGTACTGAATTCAGTTTTGGAAACTTGTACATTATTAAGTTAACCATTGAACCCTGTCATTAAGTATAAGGAATGTTTTAGATCAATAGCAAAAGTAAGTTGAGTTTAGTGACTTATTTACTCTTTTATGGAGACAGTTTGCAATTTTTTCATTAAAAATACCAATAAATGAGCAAGTTTCCTTTTTCAAAGTAGACAAATTTTCTTCATTAGCTACTGTATACAAGTTAGCTCTTTGTGTGTGTTCATGTATGCATGTATGCATATATTTTGTACAACTGATAAAAGTTATTCATGTTTTCTGTGGATATTTTTATTTACTTTGTGATATTTAGACGTATTTGTCTCATAAAATAGACATCAAACTATACAAATAAAAATATCCTTTAGTATTTGTGCAAATAGATTTTCTTTCCTAATGCAATCAGCAGTTCACAAATTGCTGGTGCTGTGGACAGTGTGCTAGTTTTCTGCTGATGAATCAGTTTCAGAAACTCTCTCACGTGTTATCCTGTGGCACTGTCTTCTGATCAGTAGCTTATTCCCAAGGTCATGGGAGTGCAGAGGGTTCTGGGTTGCAGAGGTAGGCAGAATTTTTAATCCTGATGGCCTGGGAAAGACCATCACCTGAGTTTTTTGGGAACTGACAAAATACTTTTTTCTTTAAGAAGATGGGTTTTATTCGTGTCACATCACATTTTCTACTTGTATAACCTAGCAGTAGTTTAAGTACTTTCACCTTTACTCCCTATTGTCGGCTGCCTGCTGACTTTGTGTGATGGATGGGGCTGTGCTGCTGTCCCCGCCTTCCCCCAGGGCCTGAGTGGGAGTGAGAGATCGCCCCTCAGTGCCAGCAGACATAGGCACTGGGCTGGATTCCCTCCAGCCTCCCGGTGGGCTGGAGCAGAAGGCCCGTGTGCCCGTGTCCTGGACTCTGGACAATTAATGAGCTCTCCCAGAAGCAGATAGCATACAGTTGAGGGTATACAAGTTTTCACGTTCACCTTTGTGTAGTGTTTATATGAAGGCAGCCAGAAAATTTTCTAACTGTATGACACAGACTGGTTTCTGTTTTCTTTAGAAATAAGCTACAGGCATTGCCCCTTCTGTATGGCAGTGATGTCATCCCATGAGAATACTCTTTTGTCTTCGTTTTTGTTGTGTTTTTTTCAGACAGGGTCTTGCTGTGAGTTCAGGCTGACTTTGAATTCACTGCATGGTTCAGAATGGCCTTGGACTTACAAGGATCCTCCTGCCTCAGCCTTCCAAGTGCTGGGATTACAGGTGTGCACCACCACAGTTGGTTTAGAAGGCTGTTTGAGTAAAGGATTTGACATTTTTCATGAAGAAGCATTTTGGGTTTGTTTTGGTCTAAAATGCTACTGGCTTTTAGGATGAAAATTCCTTATAGGAACTGATTTTGTTTAGTCATCTTTACTCTAAGAATTAAAATGTAAACTATACACACACACACACACACACACACACACACACACACAGCAATTGAAGCAAAATGGAAAAAGGAGTAAATTTAGCTGGGCTTGGTGGCACATGCCTGGAATCATAGCACTCTGGGAGGCTGAGGCAGGAGGATCATAAGTTTGGGCCTAGTTTGGACAACTTACCAGTTTAGACCTTGTCAGTGGCAGGTAGATAGATAAATAGATAGATGGATGTATACTTATGTGAAGAAAAGTAGTGGCAGAGAAAAGAACACTAAAAAGGGGAAAAAATAAATGCGTTCTTTTCTTCCAGTTTTAAAGAGTTGTGTTCCTGTATCATCCCTGTAGGCCAAGTACCTGAAAGTTTTTGTTTTAAGTGTTTTGAGAATTCAATGTAGTAATGTATATGAAGGCAATTCTTGTATTGTTAACTGTTAGAAATGTTGGAATTACTAATAAAAGAAAAAATGAATTAATCTCATGCCTTAAATTTTTTCACTAAAATAAAATTAGTGGAATAGGGCAATGGGAAAAATTTTTTATCTTGCTATCCTTGTTTCTTTCTCATAAAACCTTCAGCAAACATTTGTCAAGGTGTTGGCAAAGTGCCAGGGCTTTGCAGCACTCACAGGCAGCAGTCCCACCGCGAATCACGGTTCCTGGCACGCGGAGTGTGGCTCCCACTGCGGGGACACAGCGAGATGGAGCAGCACAGGGCACAGAGGATGTGGAGCGAGGGTTGTACTAAGACAGCACCAAGGAGCAGCGTCAAATGTGTCTGAACCGCTGCGTTGGGAGAGGAATATACACCAGTAGAAAGACAGGAAGTGCCCTGTGTGCAGAGGAAACAAGTTTATATCTTTAATATAAAATGTGGGACAAAGAGTGGAGAGGAGCTTGGGTGGCCGGGTTCCTTGTGGAGCGCTTCAGTCTGTAGGGGATCCGCCAGGAGTCAGTCGGCAGGGGCAGCGCTCCTTGGGAGAGCAGCGTCTTCACACTGTGTGCGGGGGACGCGCCAGGCAGCGTGCGCGTCTGTCCGGCCAGCCAGCCACAGAGTTGCCGGGGGATATTTGGGTTTGGAAATGACCAGAATACAAATGGACACACATGTATCACGCAGAGGACATGCTACAGGGGCTTGCCTTCCAGGCTGTGCTCCTTTGTCCTAAAAGTACACATCTGCGCTTGACGCCAGCTTTACGCCAAGTTCTCTTGCTCTCAAGAAGTTTTTATGGCTTCATCTTGGACATCTTTGCTTGTAAACTATGCTTCTGTTGTTCTGTCTCCTGTCTGACTTAGAGCTTTTTGTTTAAGCTCTTTCCTTTAGTTCAGATGGAGGAACTTCCTAATATTCAGCCTGCTGTCTAGAGTTAGATCCTTCCTCCGACCCAGGGCAGGGGGCAGGCTCCCGGGACCGCCCCTCTCCCCGCGTGTGTTCCCGCGGGGGAAGGGTGCTGTAGCTCTCCTGGCTGTTGCTCGCCTGGCCTTCTCCCTGTGGGTTTTGCCCTTCCTTGCTGTCAGCAGGCCCCTGTGGGATTCTGGTGGCCTTCCCAGCCCCGGCACCAGCTCCAGCGCGCTGCTTCTGAGCGAGCATGTCTCCTCTGCCTTCCCTTATCCTTCCTTCTCCAGCAAGGAGATGAGCAAATGTGTGGCCCAAGATTTGTCTTTTCCCACTTTCTCCTCTTACTTCAGTTAGTTTTTCATCCGTTTTTTCAGTCAAGGGGGAGGAATGAATGAATTGTATTTCAAAAAGAAGAAAGCTAATAAGTCATTTTAAAATTCACATAATTTTTACTTGTAATCGTTCCCCCGAAAGCCTAAGAGACTCTTATTAAATGTTTCAGTTGCATAATTAAAACTGAAATTATTTTTGTGTTAAATATTTTGTGAAGTCTCACACAGTCCTCAGAGCTGTTTGGTTTTGTCTGTTAGGCATGCTATATTATTTCCAAGCTCTGAACTTTGAAGAGGAATTTTGCCTTACACTATGCTGAGGTAGCATTCCAATTCATTTCTCTCTCTCTCTCTTTTTTTAAAGTAAAGTTCATTAAAAAGAAAAATTTCTTTGCCAGATGTTTTGCTTCCTGCCATCAGGAAATTAGAACCATATAATCCATTACTTTCCTCTTCCCACTCTAACTTGTACACACTCAAACTGAGTTTAGTAGTCACTTGTAGGAATTCTTTTATTTTTAGGTCCCTAATGATGCCTGCTTTTTTTCTCACTAGAACAGAGTATTTTTCCATTTCTTTGTCTGGTTTTGTAGCTTTTAATTGCTTAAGCTATTGGAAATCCTTTCTGGAAACAGGTAGGATAGAAGCAAACACATACTTGTAGGAAATTAAGACAGATCTGGTCACTAACTTTAAACTGTTTCTGTTGTATTTCTTTGGCATGGTGAGTGTGTTATATTTCTTTGGCATGGGGATAAATCAAAATGTGATTTTTTTTTTTCAAGGAAAGAATGTTACAGTACCTAGTAGAAATGTCTTCATCCCAGACAACCTATCTTAATGAAATATTTAGAGCTTTTAAGCAAACATCCTGAACCCTAAGGGAAAGTAATGAACCTGGGATAGAGGGTTGACTTGTTTTCCATGTTTATTACAGAGCAGTGGACATTTTGGGGTGGGTGTGTCCGCTAGTTTATGGCTGCTAATCACCGTGTGGACTTACAGTTTCAGTACACGCTCAAGGACCCCACTAGATAACCATAGTTTCTTAGGAGGCCTCTTCAGATGATCAGTTGCCTGATTTTTCAGTGATTAAAACAGAACTTTAAAAATTGATGAAATTGATGAAATCCTCAAAAGAAGTGTCTTAATAAAAGAGTCCATTGTTTTGTTTTGTTTTTTAGGTAATATGTACATTGACACTCTTGTAATATAAATTTGATTAACATTTCACTCCTATTGTCAATACAAAGAGCTTTCAACAGTTGTAAATTGCTCAATTTATTCATTTGGATAAGATTTATAAAATTAGTACAAATTATGTATATTGGAATTACAATTAAGTATATTGGAATTACAATTAATCCCATAAGGTGAAATCGTCTTACTACTAGAGCCTTGAAATCTCACCAAGGCTTGTATGTTCTGTGTGTTTTGGCTGCAGCCCTACTACTTATGTTATGGATGAAGACGAACCTCGATTCCTTGAAGAAGTTGATTACAGTGCAGAAAGTGACGATGAGTTAGACATTGAGTTGGCTGAAAATGCAGGTGACTATGAGCTTTCTGCTCAAGAAGAAGTGCTTTCTGACTCCGAATTGTCACGAACCTACCTATCTTGAGCCCTCTGCTGTCTCTTATTAACTGCAAAGAAGAAATGAAATGTCTTAGTTTTTCTTACACAGAAAATTTGAAAAAAATGAGTTTACAAAGAACTGACTCAAAAAGACAAGTAACCTGGACCTGCTTGGTTTCAAGACAAATAAATATGTTACTAATTCATGATAAAATTGGTACTTGTTTTATTTTAGACGTTTAATGTACTTTACATAGCATTGAATTATCAAATAATGGATTTCCTTAAAAAAGAACCCTGATTATTGTTGCATGCATTTTTATCACCTTTGGTTATATTGTGCATCAAATGGATAATTTTGAAGTTATCAGAATATAAAATCTAAATTCTAGAATTGTTGAAAACCAATCTATGTGTACATGAACTTCTATAGATGTGCTTGTGCATAGGTGGGCAGATGTTTGAAGATAAGAATCATGTTTGCTGTTGGATTGTGACTAAAGTAATCCAGAATTTGCCCTGAAACCATTACATTCTACATTTACCAATTTAAATAAAACTATGTTGAATATTGTATTTATTTCGTCATCCTTCTTAAACAGTTCTAATTATTTGGTGCATAGGGCTTTGTGAGAATTTTCTAAAAACCCATATTTGAGCACATTGATAAAAACATCTTTTAAAAAGATCCTAATTTACTAGTGTTTAGATGTTTATGGTGTAGCTATACCTGTGCCTATCGTAAAGATAAACTTAAGCAGCTCTTATGTGTAACATAATGTCTCAGAGATGCACCTATAGTTTCTCAGTGTTCTCGGTTTGTTAGGAAGCTTTAAAAACACCGTGAAGAATGAACTGCTATTAAGTGTGCTTTCGTACATTGAGCTGATTCTGCCTCTGTGAACTGTGCTGTGTTGTTAGGCTTACTGACGTGCACGTGTTTAGGGCCTGCTGATACTAGCATAGAAGTAGTAGATAACTAAAATGAGCCTAAAGCGTTTCTAGTAGTGATGTCTTCCTGAGCTTTAGGTACGAGTGTGCAGCAGGAATGACTGTCTTAAAATAAGTCCAGTGACTACAGGTAATTGCTTTAAGCACTAAGTTTCTGTTGCAACAAAACCCTAAAAGATTCTACATCCACAGATTTTTGCCAGGATTCAGGTGCTTAAGTTTTTGATACATATCTTCCTTACTTATTCCTAGGTTAGAATTTTTTTTTTCTGTCTCTTTGAGACAGAGTTCAGGAGGTTGGCCTTGAACTCAGTATGTAGTCCAAGCTGGCCTCAAATTCGCAGTGAGCCTCAGCCTCCCTAGTGTAGAATATTTTCTAAACTTGTTAAAATGGAAAACAGATTATAAAAGTAATTACAGATTTATGTGTTTTGCAGTTGATCTTTTTTTTTTTTAATGAATGACATGTCATTCACATGTAGATTCTATGTTTTAGGAGCCGGGTTTAAAAATATAATATGGGACAATTAAAAAAAGAGGTCTTTTCTTCTAAAGAGTATTTATTAATCTCATAAAATCAAGATTAAAATCAATTAAAAAAAGAGGTCTTTTCTTCTAAAGAGTATTTATTAATCTCATAAAATCAAGATTAAATAAACTGAGACAGTGAACCAGTTCTACTAGTCTGTTAGCCAAATTGAGGAAAGATGACACAAGGTATTATTGTGTGTATTCAATAACACAAGGTATTATTCAACTTATTTATTATAAATTTTTATATAAAGAAATTGCATAATCCACCCTTTTTATAGACTACATTGTGGAACTACTATGTCCATGTATAAGTTTTTCTTGGATTTAGAAATTAAAAGCAGTCATGTAGGGGCTAGGGGTTTAGCTCAGTGGTGTAAGTGTCTGCTTGGCAAACATGAGGTCGTGAGTTTGATCCCTGGCACCAAAAAACAAACAAACAACAACAAAAAAGCAGTCATGTAAAAAAGCAACTGTAGTTACTATAATGTGCAGAATTACTCCAAATTTTCAATTACATTAGCATTGTAAAAACACCTTACCATGTACAGTTATTTATTGATGAAGTAAATCTTTTATTATATGTTACAAACTTGAACATTGCTTTCATTAAATATTCACAAGTTGAAGAGAAAGTCTTTATGGTTAGGAAATGTTTTTTTTTTTTCATGAACCATAAATTGCTTTGGAACAATAAAAAATTTTTAACATCCTTACTTTCCTAAATAGAGGTATAATTTTGACTGGCTATCAAACTCATTTCATATGTCACTTTCATATCTTGTTGCCTCATTTTTTTCAAATTCCCAAAGCCACTTGAGATGCCCTCAGGACTGCAGGCCTGAGCAGCACGCTGAGGTCTGAACCTGAGCTTCGATTTGCTGACCTTACTTTTCCCACTCCCAGTGTCTTGAGCACTTGGGTCCAGCCGTGGCCCAGCTGTGCTGTGTGTCTCAGCCCTGGCGGCGTTTCTTGCAGCAGGTGGCAGTGGCGCAGAGCGGCTCCGGGGCCGTGGCCCTTGCCAGTCCCAGCTGCGGTGCTCACCGGCATCATCTCTTGTGATCTAGCAGCAGCGCAGTCCCCTGAGAGTTTCAGAACCTGAGAACTAGAAATCAGCACCAGGAGAGTTAAGACCAAGCTGACCTGTGTACGAAACGGCAGTGCAGCCGGCTGTCAGGATGCAGGGCCACCAGGCGTGGCGGGACCTCCACCTGGTTTCCTCACAGCTGGCCCCACACTCTGAAGGAACACCGAACGGCTGCTGGCGTTTGCTTTTCTCTGGAGACTTCGGGCTGTAGTTTAAAGGTTTTCCTTGAATTTGTGAGATGTATTTAGGCAATGTAAAAGGCAAAAAACTGTGTTTTACATCGGCTTCTTACTGTGGTCATGGTTTTGCTGGAATATAGGGAGTATAAGTGGTCTCTGCTATTTTTGTATAATATTTAGAAACATTGGTCTGATCCTAGTTGCAGATAAATAGCATGGAATTTTGCTTCAGATGGTGTGTAAATAGCAATGAATATGGTACTCCTTGATTTCAAATATTTAAATTAAGATGACTATAATGATGTAGGCTTTCATTGGAATGGGTAATATAATAAATGTACTAATGAAATTGTGTTGTGCATGATTCAGATATAATTATAGCAATTAAACAATAAATGTATCTTTATAAATCCTCTTGTTTCCCTAACATACTTAATCATTACAATGTAGGTGACATTTTCCCTTATCCTGATGAAGGCTTAGTAGCCATGTGTAAACCCTAGTTCTGTAATAGGAAAACCCTAGCTCTTTAGAAAGGAAAAAAACCTATCAAAGCAGTATTCCAACTGGGACACTGTCCCACTTGATACAGTGGACTGCTACTGCTAAGTAAATAGTTTGGTGATTACACTATATTCAAATTCCTGCAACATAAAAGGAAATGGGGAAGAAAGTTTCCATTTTTTTATGGAGATGAATATTTTGAAGGCCTTGCCTTGAAATGTCCCTCCGGTCATTCCCACTGTCGGTGATACCCACTGCAGTGAGCAACTTAGCTGCCTGTACTGCACAGATGGAAGTCGGCCTTTAGTGGGCTCCCACTCCACTTAACGGTGTATCTACACTGCAGACTGTTAGTGGCATTTGAGTGGATTTCTTTTGTCCACTTTGTAGTTACAGCTGTGCAGTGCTGAGGTCCAGGTGAGCAGCTGTCTTCCAGAGGTGTTCCCAGCGTTGCACGCTCGAGTCAGTGGTGGTGTGCAGTGTGGTGACCACATGCACCCATAGCAGACTCACACAAACCTGTGATGTGGAAATGGCTCGCAGGTGCCCATCTACTTCTAAACCCAGATAACTTTAAAGGGAAAAGATTTAGCTCGAATACTTAGAAATGTTTACTTTTATAATACACATGTGGAATGGTCCCTCGCAGAGCCAGCATGGGTGTGCTGAGTGGTTATAGGGTGAGCAGTGGTGAGGTCTGGTCAGGGTAGCTATAACTGGTCAGCTCCCGCTTGCTGTTCATGCAGCTTTTAACCACACAGAGCTCTTTGGCAGTGGCAGATGTGAAGGATCAGTAAGGCAAAGATGCTTGTTACTGGAAGTAGAAATGACTGCAGTTTATTAAATAAGGTCTGCACCTTAGAACAGATTGGCTTCTCTAGATTTTTAGACTGGTGCTAAATATCTGTAGAAGTCAAATTATGTCCTTTACAGTGTAAGAACTTTATCATTTATACTTTTTCATTTTTACCTTGTATCTGTATGTTTGTATTTTTATTGTTTCCCTCATAATCATTCCTAGAAATTGTTGACATTTTATTGCTTCTTTTTCATTCAGAATGTGGGCCACTTGAAACAGTGAGTTGTCTAATTTTATATAGAAATATAAAATTGAAATGATCTCCTTTAAAGAGTTATCATTTATAATATGGGGAGAGGAATGTCCAGTGCCTGCCTACCTTTATTTCTCCCTTCTAAAGCTATCCATAATCACTAAACAAAAATCACTGCCACTCTCACATATGCTAAAATTCCAGCCTCTTCTCAGATAAAGTGAATAGTTAGGTGTTTATCTCCTAACTATCTCCTCTTGCTTGTGTTTAGCCAGTGTTCCAGACCATGGATTCTGAGGTCACCGACTTCCCTGAGCAGCCTTCAGGGTTGGAGCACACGACCTGAGCCATGCCACCTGGCATGTCCTGCTGCTTGGGCACATGGGCCAAGCCAGTCCCAGCAGAGGGAACACCAGGACTTTGGATGGCAGTGCAAGCATAGGACTCTTCCCTGGCAAGGGAGACAAGAGGAGCAGATGGCTACCATGCAGCCGAAGAGGAGAGCTTGCCTGCGATGAGCCTGCATGGGCAGGCCCACTCCAAGACAATAAGAACAAGTTCCTGTTACCACTTCAGCCCCATGCGCCTGTGCTCAAAACGGCCGGGCCTGTCAGTTCCCTGGCCTTCACTGTAAGCTAAGTGATTAGAGTTTTCTGGGTTTAGTGATGGTGTGTCAGGTATCCCTGAAAAGCCAGCAGTCTTCAGAGTCCTTCCAGAAGAGGTAACTCCACCCAAAGCCCAGGCCCTAGGAGCAGTTAAAAGGAAGAGAGTTCTTTACCCAGGGCAACACTCTGGGCAGGCAAAAACAGCAGATGTCCCCTCAAACACACCAGACTGTTTCCAGGTTTCTTCTACTAGATAAATTTGGTGGGCATGAAAAGAGCCATGATGTTGCTGTAAACTCGGTGAGTATTTCCTCCAGTGATACTTGCCAGTGGAGGCAATATTCCAAGACTGGACTCCAGCAGCTTCAAAATTCTTGTAGTAGTGAAGGACATAGTGTTAAGTGTTTATAAGAGAATTTAGTGCCTCTTTACACCGTGGTAAGATGCAGCAAGGGAGGGAGCCAAGGAGAATCAGAGATTGCCGATTCTTGTTGAGTTACATCATTAGATCAAGGATGTGGGAATTGGATGTCTATAGC
This sequence comes from Dolichotis patagonum, assembly GCA_004027295.1. Classification (NCBI taxonomy): domain Eukaryota; kingdom Metazoa; phylum Chordata; class Mammalia; order Rodentia; family Caviidae; genus Dolichotis; species Dolichotis patagonum. The sequence goes on from PVJX010004700.1 coordinate 65,921, forward strand.
CTTAGCAAACAGTGGAGGGAGATCTTACCCATTTCAAAGCTATGTATACCCATCCACCACTGAAACTGAAGGTCCCTGCCATCACTGGGCACACAGGATCCAAAGACAAAGAGCGTTCGCCTTTGTGGACATTGGACCAGTGCCACAAAAACACCACCTGTATGGCTGTCACTAGCACTTTCATTCCGAGTGTGAAGATGTGGGAGACAACTTGAGTGACTCCCCTTGAATGCAGAACAATTGTTGCAACTTTGATTATATGGAGACTGATTTCCTTATGCTGGTATGTTCAGAGCTGACTATGGTATTTCCTTCTCCCATTCAACAAGCTCTGCGCATTGCAAATAAGGCTAGCCGGGTACTGGTCTGTAATCTCTAAAACCATCAGGCAGTCTCCTGTTTCCTCACGTAGTGCTCTCTAAAATATGTAAGCACAGCGGGATGACGGAGCCAGTCAGCTCCAGGAATGTCAACTCAAAATAAAGGTATAAGCCTCAAAATAAAGAAGCTATGGGTCTCCAGGACACAAAAGTTCACATATCAGAAACCAAAGCAACAGTCATCTAAAACAATTCAGTTGCTACTGTAATTGAATTATGCAGATTGCTCCTCATGCCTGTCATTCTCCCTGCATTTTGCAAAGATGCTTTTCTCCTTATCTGGCCAGCCAGCTCAAGTTACTCATGTAATTCCCACCATCCTCACTGTCACTTATCCTTGAGCAGCCCCCTTCTTCATAGGATAATAAATTCTGGGAGAGGCCTAGGATCCAGGCCTTTGCACATCCTCATGGGGATTGGATTTAGGACCGCTTGGCTGCCCTTAACTTGGAATATGTCTTGGTGTCTTTACTCTTGCCATGGGTTGCATTGGAGGTGGTAGATTGGAATTAACTTGCTGGGATTCCAATAATATCTCAATGGGATTACAAATACAACTTTTTGGATTGTGAGGAAGACTGGAAAAGGGATTATGATATTTGGATGACTGTACTCAATATTTGGGATTACAGTATGAGGAAACCAAGGTGACTGATTTGAACTGTCCACGAATCCTGTACCTCCTCTCACGCTTTGGTGGACTGAGGTCTGTGCCAGCCCTTGAAGTGAGCCTGCTGAATCAGGCTTGTGCCAATAGTTGACCATAGCAGAAGAATCTGCACCCATTTATCACCACGTGCCTTGGGCTCCAAAGAAAGGTGCTGAGAGCTAAGCTAAGAGACATCTTTGTGTTAAGTGCTCTTTTGGGTGCTTTGTGAAATGATACCAATGAAAACGTCATTGTTAGCTCATAGAATGAGTTGCACATTTTCCTAATCACTATTTTACAGATGGTTGGGGGAAGGCCGTACATCCAATTTTTGTTTCTAGCCATTTTATCTTTTTGTGAAAACAAAGAGGAATTTTTTATTTTATATTTAACAAAATAGGTAATGGTTTAGTGCAATCTCTTTTTTCCATCCATCTCTTTTGGTTTCTTTTAAGGCTTAGAAAAACTGCCTTTATTTTGGTGATGATGAGCAGAAAGACTTTTGTCCAATACATGGGACCTAAAGGACATTTTGTTTAATAGATGTGTCTAGAGTGAAATTTTGTTTCATTTCCTTTAAACAAGTTGTTTTATTGGAAAGAGTTTATTTGGTAGCTTTATTATCACTTCAAGTGACAGGGCCAAGAAGTAATTTTAGAGATAGTCCCCAAATGACCTGTTTTTTCAGATGCAATTGTAGTTAGAAGTAAATAACCACGTAATAGTGCAAAACAAGAATAAGATGACCTAAACTGTTCAACTTTGTAGCTGTTTATGATAGAGTTATTAGTAAGCCTTAGGCTGCCTCGTGAAGCTCGGCTTGTGTGGCCTTGAGGCTGTGATATTGCACACGTGAGCACTATGGTGAGGAACTGGCAAGGAGGTTCCCTATCTGACCAGGCGCGCTCCTGCCCACCGTGGGAGGATGTCCCTCATGGCGAGTTCTTACTGTGTGCATGCCAAACTCATATCCCAACAGTGACTGGAGCTCTGGGACAGTCCCCGCTGTGTTGGTTGGGGTTCTCTAGAATCACAGGCTCCCTGGTGGAGGCTGGATACATAAGTTTGTTAGGCAGGCTTACAGAGAAGTCCAAAATGGCCCTCTGCACTTTGGAAAGAGTTGCTGCTCTGTCTAAGAAGCTGGAGCCACAGAACAAGAGAGATCAAGGGAGCAGCGCCAGCCCAAGGCTGAAGGCTCAGGAGCTCCCTGAAGAGTAGCTGGGCTGAGTCCACATTAGAAGGCTGAAGTTGGTTCAATGTCCACAGGCAATGGCAGCGTGGTGAAGGCACAGCAAGCAGAATCTAGCATGTGAGCACAGGTCAGCTTCTTCCTCCTCCCCCTTTGGCTTCTTTCCAGGTTGCAAGCCTACTGGTTGGTGCTGTTCAGAATCAGGGCAGTTTGGTGTCCTACATGCTGGTCATCTCTGGGAACACCCCCACCTCGAAGTGTGCTTTCCTGATCTCCACGTCTCTTAACGCAGTCAGGTGGCCATCAAGGTTAATTGTTACACTGCCTGGACTGCTAGTGTATGCGGTACAGGAAATTTATTGTATCTTTATAGATAAACCCATCAAACTCAAAATATTTCCCACAAGTCCACTGTGAAGCATGCCAGTCAGTCCAACACTTAAGGTGAATAAAAGAATGACTTTTTGCTTTGGTGATGATAAAGGCTAGCATTTCTGGATAGCTTTGGTTCTGGGAGGTAAAATTAGTACCAAAAATGACCAGTACCAAAAATGACCAGTACCAAGCAAATTGTGTTGGCCGGAAAGGGTACCTTAGGCAATGGATACCGGTAAGTTCCAGTTTTCATACTGAGCACCAAACAAGTTCTGGGACAAAATTTTCACGTCCAAATACATCAAATGGCAAATCCAAGGAGTTTCAAAGCAGTTGAGTACCAAGGTATGACTCTGTGTGTATGTGTACATGTGTGTATCCCTATTAATTGTCACAATAACCCTAGGATAGGTTTATTATTCCCATTTTACAAATGCAGAAATTAGGTGAAGTCCTATAGCTTATAAATGTTGGCAAATCAGTTGATTTTAGAAAACAGCTACTGGGAACAACCTTGGGGTTTTGCACAGTAATCTTAGATTCAACAGTATCCGACCAGGAGCAAGTTCCACGGCCAACATGGTTCAGGGTAAGTGTCTAAGCATGGGCTTCCTGTGTTGCTGGCCACCCCCAAGGACAAGATGCTGTGGAATAATGCAAGGCATGCTCTAAGGTCAACATTTGGACCTTGCATTGTGGGGAGTCTCAGGATGGCCAGTGTCCTGTTGCCTTTACCTTCTTCAGGCTTGTTGTAGTCAGGGGTTGTACAGAGAACAATTAGAATCAGGACATGGAGTTTATAATATTATTTTTATGATGGTTACCCAGAGTTAACACAAGAAAATGCAGGAAATCTATCCACAACACCAAAGACATAGAATATTTAGTCAAGGGCCTAAATCCCACAGCATTGTCCCACATGAGCCCAGATAAAGACCCAGAGCTCATGACAATGCCTCCCACGAGTCCAACTGGAGGTCTAGAGCCCACGAGAAGGACTCACACCAGTCTCTTTTACGGATCCGTGCTGGGAAGGCCCAAAGGTCAGCGGTGGAAACTAGGAAGTCTATGCCAGCAGGGTGACGGAGCTGTGCTGATAGGTTGAGGGTTCTACGCTGGAGCCGAGAAGTCACACTCACAACAAACACCAGGGCTGTCCTGAAAAGCACCACAGCCATCCTCAGTGACATGGAGGCCCCGAGCTCCTCCGACAAGCAGTCGAGTACATGACAGGAAGCCAGTGTGACGAGTTCATCCTGGAGACCAAGCGGCACACATCTTCCCCTCCGGAGCCAGGAAACAATGCTCAATATGAGGACCAGGGTTTCTCCAGGAGAACTTAACAGCTCAAACAGCAACACGTAGGAGAACCCACGACACCTCAACGTCTCAATGCCATAATGCCTTAACGTTCTAAATGATCTCTTCTCCTTCTCCACATCTCCATTTATGCTGGCAACTTTCCTCAGGTGAAACATCTCCGCTCAGCACCACGCTGATGTAATCCAGCTGGCGATAAGTTGACCACCAGTTCTCAATCCATAACAGGGCTATTCCCATTGCATGTCTCCTTGCAGGAAAGAATGGTGTTCAATCACTGAATGACCTAGTTACCCAATTATATCACACCTTTTGTTGTTAAAAAATGGAGGAAACAGAAGCAGAAGTATCCCGTTGTCTAGATTAGGAAAAAGTGCATGGACCGAGAAAAAGACAGTAATACATAATTCTAAAGTAAAATCCCCCCCAAATAAAATAAAATCAGTATCCCCCTCTGCTATTTGTTTGCAGGTGTAGAGGTTCCAAATGATGAGAAACCCCTGCTCAGAGAAGCTGGAATGCTAGTGGTTCCCGCTCAGGGAAAGTACCCACATTACACTCGTCCTCTGCCCCCTGCATGGGATGCACTGAGGGGAACCTACCCAGTCCTGCCAGACTAGCCAGGTCCCTGAGGGAGGACAGCACCTGCTCCTGCCCCAGGACCCAGGCTCTCACACAGACAGGAGGCCCCGTAGCTCCAGAGGAGGGACAACCATGGCCTGGTTGCAGAATCAGCTGCAGAGCTGTGACTCAGAGCGGCACTCGGCCCTACCCGAAGCACTGGTTTTGGATTAAATATAAATGTGAACTTGTGCGCAAATGACAAAACTTAACTTCACAGGTTTGGAGAAGTGAAAAGGTGTTTCCAGTGCATTTTGCAGGTGTACACAGATGGGCAAACCAAATCTTTACCAATATCCTTTGGTATGTCGGTATTTAAAACATTCTCAAGCCATGTCAAAGCTATCTGCTACAGCTGTAAATTCACAACAGGATGAGGGTTGGGAGGGCAAGGCCTCAGGACAGACAGACAAAGACAGTCTGAGCCAGAAAGAACGCACAAGCACAACTCGTTTCTGCCTGGTTTCGAACACAGCAGGTCTTCAGATGACTGGTTTTGTGTTTAACTTCCCAGGCAGCTGGTCAGCACCACCTGTCTGTTCTCCAGGAACCCACTGGAGCTCAGCTTTGTGGTCCCAGCTTGGGAATGCAACAATCTTATTAACTGCATTCTTCAAATTATCTGACTACTCAAAGGGACAGGGGAAGCCCTTTAGTGGGTCTACTTTTTCTAAAATGAGATCAGTCTGCCCTTGGGGCGGGGAAGTTAATGTTCATTTAATCAACTCACCAAATATTACTGTCATGGCTGTGAGGTTATAATGACCCCAGTGAATAGCAGTAAGTTATTGGCTGTGGGAAAACAGTACAACTCAGAAAATTTAGTCTGTTCCATTCCCTTTGTGTTCACAAGGAGAAGGACAGAAAGCAAAAGATGTTCCACTTTGTCTCTGTGTCTCGCTGAAAACTGCCTGGAAATTGCCTTTTCATTTTGAATCAGATATGTCCTTAGAACTTCACGGAAATTAAAGTCATTTGGTGAACCACTGGAAGGGCAAACTCAAGAGACGCTTGGAGCTGGCGAGTTCAGGTTTGTGTCTGTATCAGACACTTGGTGGATTCGGTGGGGAAATGGCCCTGAGCCTGCGTGTGTCCCTTCTTCGGGGAATTAGGAAGGGGCAGGTGGGCCTCCTGGAGCCTCTCAAGCTGCTGGTAGGTGGAAACTGATTTAAATAACTTGTGTCCAGCCTTGAACAAGAAATCTCCCAAGGTGCAATGTGTGGGTGGCAGTTCATCTTGACTGTCCACTCAAGTGGCTTAGGAGCCACCAGGAAGGAGCTTCATAAGGCACGCTCCCGGGTGTGTGGGTGTAGGCTCTGCAGGCATGACCTTGGACCTAGCCGGTCCCTGGAACCCTCCTTTGTGCTGTGATCTTCCTGGGCTTCCTGGCCACCATGGAGTGAATAGTTCTCTCCACCAAGCCCTTCTGCCATGACCTGTGTGCCTTGGAACCAGCCCGCCATGGGCTGAAGGTTCTGAAAGAAAGGCAAGAGCAACAATAACTCCTTCCTCCTGGAAGCTGTTTATGTGATTTGTTTCCAGTGACAAAAAGCTAACTAATATGACCCAGGGTTTGTGCCTAATGAATGTTTTGATATGCATACCTATAACCACAGCTACTCTGGAGGCCAAGGCAGGAGAATCACAAGTTCAAGGCCAGCCTGGGCAACTGCCTCACTATAAAGGGCTCACTATAAAGGGCTTGGGAGATAGCTAGTGAGAGAGCACTTGCCTAGGATGCATGCACTGGGCACTGGGTTCAGTCTTCAGTACCACAAAGTGAACAAAATCACCCAGGAAGGGGGATTCGGTTAAAAGTGCCCAGATGTTAGAATTATCAGACCTGAGCTCATTTTCTGCTCCCTGGTTACTTAACCAGCTGGAAGGCCGTAGGCAACCCTGAGTGAGTTTCCACATCTGAAAAATGGCAACAAATCTCTTTGGACTTCTATGTGGATTTAGTTACATATTAATTGGCGCATTAGGACAAAGCTTGGCCCAAAATAACAGTTTGGTAAGTAGTGCGACACTCTGGGTCATAGCCCATTGGGTTCAGTTTCATTTATCCTCCTTAATATTTTAGAATATCTCTGTTCTTACATAGAAACTTTAGGACCAAAAGCGTTCTCAGAGGTCATCCAGTCCCATTATCCTTTTTAGGGGAAGAAATTCAGGTGCAGAGAGGTTAAGTGATTCTTTGAGGTCACCCGGCTTTCTGATTTTGGTTTTGAGCGCCCGTCATATCCTTTCTGATGTGCATGTTCTCTGACATTCAGCTGAGCAGAGCCAACTTTAATTTCAGGTCTGTTTCATATTCTTTGACAATTATATTGCCCATCATGCCGTTTATAGCTCTGACTTTATAGTTTTGGGAAGCACCTTAAAATATAATTGCAAACGTTGTACCCGTCCAAATGTGCACACCCTTTGCCTAATAATGAGGCTTTTAAGTGGTGCATAGGAGAATAGCAAGATGATAGCCCATGTCTAATGAGGAATAGAGCAAATGGAATTTGGTAATGGACTATCCAGTGACACTAGCTGTCTAATTGCTGGTCTGTGGCTATATCACTACACTGTGTATTTTGAAAGGCACAAAATGTCAAGCCATTGCAAAAATGCTGGTTAAGATTTTGATTCTTTTGCAAAATCATAGCAAAGTGCTTCAGGACTGATTTTAACCCCCCAAACCTGTATGTGATATTCCTGTCCTTTGTTAAGAAGTTGTATTACTATATTTGCAGGTCTACCAAAAGAATGAAAAGCTTTCTATCTTGTTGCTGGAATGATTTGATTGTTCTGTTCTACTCTAGAGTTCTGTTCTATTCTAGCTGCCCTTGTGTTTGAGACATACAAAAAAGATCTGCCTATTAGCTTGACTTTCCTTCCTTCCTTCCTTCCTTCATTCATTCATTCATTTTTCAAACTTTTGCTGAGTCCTCCTTTGTAAGACCTTGTATAAGACCTTGGAGTATGTGAAATGAAAGGAAAAGGGAATAAGACAGTCATTTTCTTCAAAGACTCGGAGTCCCATGGAGACAGGCATGGCTTAAAGAAGCAAAATGATACAAGACAGGACAAGATGTGGCTGGAAAAGGGACAGAATGATGGGGGCACAAAGGAAGGACTCCTGTGGACAGGGGCCTGCGGAAATGTGAGTGTGGGGCTTATGATAAGTGCAGGAGATTGGTAGGGGCGGAGAGGGCAGCAAGGAGGAGGGCAGTGATTTCAGGCCGAGGGAACAAGGTGCACAGAAGCTGTTGGAGAGGTGAGTGGCCTCTGCTCTTGGAGAGATTTGGAAGCTATGCCTGGGGTTTGTATATGCAGCCAGTTGGGGGGGGGGTAAGAGAGAGAGAAAAGAAAGAGAAGAGAGAGAGCACAAGAGAGCACCCAGTGAGCTTCCTCCTTCAAACAGGCCCCACCTAACAGCACATTTAGCTGTGAAGTCATCTGTAGATGAACCCACTGAAGAGATTAGCACCCTGTGATCCAGTCACATAAACCCCACATCTGAATAAGAGTGTCTTATGGGGGACATTTTAAATCACACGTGATAGCAGGGCACAAGCCTCTGATTTCACTTCTACTGGCCTCTCAACTCCTCTACCTGAGGACCCGTTTGTGTCTGACGTCTGTGTCCCTCAAGCCCACAGCTGCCCCTGGGCAGAGAGCTCAGGCAGTGACTCCCAGAAACAGCTCCCTGCTCTGGCTGCTCGTGCTAATTTGTCGACATTCTCCTTTCTGGGCTCAGGAGGAAAATGGCCCACTCACCTGGCAAACACGAGTTACTACTGCTTCTGTTTAAGACATCATGCACTTGAATTTAACAAGCATTTACAAATTATGGACCTCACAATTTCAATGAAGCATTCTAGACTAAACCAAAATTGTCACAGATTAACAGTTCTCTCAGGCTATCAGGTCTATGACAAATACTTTTCCTTCTCACCAAAACTGCAAACAAATCCCCAGTTGATGAATGTGCTGAGTGGCTTCTATGGAGAGTCATCCCGGAGATGCGGAAGAACAGGAAATCCAGTGGATCCACTCAGTTCGCCTCATTCGTTATCTTAGGCCAATAGTGCACTTCTTTGGACTTCAGCTTCTTGGTCTATAAAGTAAAAGTTTTGAGTAAAAAAGTCCTGAGATCCCTCAGCTCTGTTGTTCAATGATTTGGTTGGACTTTATCTGTGAAAACATAGGCTTCCATGGTTTCTGTTTTCTGTACAAAAGGAAGGTATCTTTGACAAAGTAAAATGAGCACTCGGAGCTGCAGATTTGTGAGCCTCAGAGTGTGTGCCTGCTGGTGAGAGCCGTGGAGGCTGACCATGATTTGTTAGCTGGCATTGATGAGTTGATAGCTGACTGATCCCCAAGCTGGCAGGGGACTGCAGTGCACGTCTTGTTACATTGAAGCAATGCATGTAAAGTGTTTTAAACTGGACTTTGCCTTACTATATTGACCTCTTTGTCTTATTATATTGATATTATTATCAACCTCACATTCAACCCTGCCCACTGTCCCTCAGAACTAAAGCTCATGTGAGATTGGGAAAGGAAATGTTAGGGATGAATAGATAGATAGATAGATAGATAGATAGACAGATAGACAGATAGGTAGAATTGATGACATAGTGTCTGAGGAGGAAAGGAGAGAGAATGCTGTCAGATTCTCGAAGGTCCCAGCCCATATCTTTGCAATCTACCATATTTTTAGGCAGGCTGCCCTCTTTGTTCCACCAAGGAGACAGCTGGGGCTTGACGTTTGGACCCTCCAGTTGGCTGGGCAGCACCTGCTGTGCTTCAGCCTTGCTCACCAGGTATCAGTGCTTTGTCCCCTGGATTGCTGAGGTGCAAGAGTTTCTTTACCAAGGGGCTCAGAGGAGGGTGCTAGTGTTCTTTAGGAAGGAAGGAAGGAAGAGGAGAAATGGAGCCCTTGATTTCAGGTAGCCCATAGGGATTCTTCCATCCTTTCCCACTTCTATCTCTCCTAGATCCCACAGCCCCCCTGTCCAGTGCCTTCACTTTTCTTTTTCTGGAGATGTGCCATTTCTTACCCTGGGTGAGGAACCCAAGATCCCTGACACTTACTTTTATCTTCAGGGTCTTCCCCCTTATTGCTGGCTGAGTCGAGGTGACAGGAGAAGGGTCTGGCCTCGAGTGGGGGTGATCAAGGAGAAAATTGGGACTTCAGCCCTGGGCTGTTTCCTCTGTCCCCTAAGTCTAAAAGGCCTGGTAACAAACACTACTTGAACCCAGTAGCACTAGTTTATGCCCAAGAACATCTACTGGGCACGTTCTTCTTATCACACTGATTTTGGCCATATGCCCTGAGAAAAACTGTTTGTAAAAAAGAATTTTCTTATTCACTGTTATTTAAATAAATGACACCATTATCTCAAAAATTTTTTCCCTGATCTGCTTCTGTATTTTCGTGATGATTACAGATCTTTATAGGATTTTGCATTTCCCTTTGAAACCAGTTTGGATTTCAGGATTGTGGTATGATTTGTCTCTGCACAGCACGGCACTTAACTGCTGGCACAGGAACCACTGTTTGCTGTCCTCTCAGGATTCAAGTTTCATTCAGGATGGCAACAAATCGCAGGAGGGATCATGACTGACCGAAGTTGTCCTGATCTTCCCTGTCCCCCTTTCAGCAAGGAGAAAACACGTGCCCTGGCTCCGGCCAGTGATCCCTACAGGGAAGGCTGCTGCAGGGTTTTGCAATTCTCTCTTCCTCATAGAAGGAGACAAGCATTCAAAAGCAGGTCTTTCAGTGTCTGCCAATATTGATGGGTCTTTCTTCCAGAGTGGGTGTGGTCCTGGAACTGCATCCATCTCAGAACATGAGGACTGTCTGGAAACTGGGGATCAACCATGAACAGGTTGAGAATAGTGACACAGAAACAGCACGCTCCTTACAGACATGGGCGAGGCACCACGCTGGGCCTGGGCTCCCTGCTCCGCACTTCATTGCTTAGGTCGGAGTCAATGGGCTTTTTGTTACTGCAGCCTAATGCAACTTGATACATCAATTTACCTGCCCTGTGACTTCCACACTGTTAAGGGAGTGTTGGGAGGCATTTTCTACATGTCTCTTCCGCTCTGTGCATCTTGTGAGAGGAACTGATGGCTTTGACCGGGGTCTGCCTTTCAGGGTGTTTGTGTATCGTCCGCGTCTCAGGCACAGAGAGCTGTGTCTGCTGCCCAGTTGCACACACAGCCAGGGTCAAGCTGGGCAGAGGTGAGCACTCTTGCTTACTGCTTATTACAATGACATGGGCTTTCCTTAGCTTGGCAGTGAGGAAGCCTTTGAAAAGAAGACTTCATGGTAGACTGTATAAAGAACACAGGAGATAAAGAGGAATAAAGCTCTAAGGTCAGTTTTTTGACATGAAAGTGTCACCTTTAATTGAAGTGGGAAATATGAGGTAGGAGGTAGTGAAAAGTTTAAAAATGCTAAAATAGAGAGATGTAGGTGGGACTCATGTACCTGATCAGAAAAAGAAGACTTGGAGTCAAGCGCTTGCCCTCTGCACCTTCCAGAGCAGTTGTGTGCTGCTTTTGAGACGCTCCAAAGCCATGTCCTTGCCCTGGTCTTGGGGCAGAGCTCATCCCTACTCAGAGGCAGCGTGGGGACGGCAGTGGGTGGCAGTCACTCTCGTGGAAGGAGCTGTGCTACGGGCGGTGGAGATGGCAGCGAGCGATCCAGGCCCGGACTGGAGAGAGAGGAGCCCAATGAACGAATGACTAACCACGGTGGGGTTAGACAAGTCTCTCAGAGGGAGTACTGACTCTGCCTGGAGGGGCTGGGAAGGTTTCACAGATGTGACTTTTTTAAAAATTATTTTTTATTTTGAAGAGAATAAAATCAAACAAAATAACAGAGCAGAGTCAATAAAAATAAAATAATGAACATGATACAGGATTTTAAAACAAGATAAAAGGAAATCAACAATGGCTACCATAATGCCTCCTGTTAGCTTCAAAATAACTGCCCATACCATCAGACCTAATAAAATCAAGCACAACAAAACAATGAAAGCAATACAGAGCTCTGAAACTGTGGGACCTTTGAACCAAACCTGGTTTTTGTGCATGGGTCTCTGTCTCTGTGTGTGCCCAAGCATCTCCAAAAGCACTGCTGAGGGCTGCAGTGCCCCCTGCCGTCCATGGAGGAGAGAGCCCCTGGTGGGTAGAGGCAGGCATGCGGTCTGCACAGTTGTATTCACCAGGGCTGCGTCTTGGCCCACGCTGTTCACTGAGTTGCACGTTCAATGCTTTGCGAGTGGCAGGAGAAATTCTAGGAATAGGGAGGGAAATGGAGGTGTGGTCAGTAGGGTTCTAAAGATATGCCCTGAGATTCCTACCCCTGATTATTCCATTAGACGCTGTGAAGAGACTTTGCAGGTGGAATTAAGGTTATACTCAGAAGGCCCTAAGCTCGATTATGCTGGACCATCTGTGTGTCCAAAGTAATCACAAAAATACTTCAACAAAGGAGACTTGGTCAGAAAGATAAGACAGAGAGTTTTGAAGATAGAGAAGGGAGGTCAAGAGTCATAGCATGTGGAGAGCTATTAGAAAAAGAAAGCTGCAGGTGCTAGCAAGGAAGTGGGACTTCAGTGCTGCACAGACACAAGTCCTGCCTGCAACTCGAGTGATCTTGGAAGCAGTCCATCCCCAGAGCTGGCCAGCTTGACCCTGGCCTTGCCAGATTGCGCAGAGAATCGCCTGAGCAGCACTGTGCCCAGAGTCTGAATTTAAGGAACTGAAGTAACCAACCCGTGTTGTTTTAACCTGATAAATCTGTCATCCTTTTCTAGGGCTTCAGAAGAGGCAGGGGAGAAATGAAGAGGTGGGGAAATGAGCAAATGCTGGCTTCCAAGCCACATCGGGATGAATTCCATACATTGCTGTGACACTGCAATGGGACCATTTTAGTGAACAAAGATGACCAGCTCTCCTGATGTTGGAGTGAGACACTCTTGTGCTTGGTTTCAGCCTCTGGGTGGTATTTTTCATTACTTTTGCAAGTATGTGGAAAGTTTATTTTGGTTTCCTTTGGAGTTACAAGAATATGAACATGGGGAAATATACTTTCCTCATTAACTTGTTGAGCATGGCTTGAATTTTAAGGCTTTCTAGATATTTAATACTCAGTGTGGAATAATAGTTTGGCCCACTTTTGTGGGAAGAAGAGATAAAGGCGTAGCAGATGAGCTCCCTGAGCAGCCACGTGCTGTCCTTTCTGGCAGCCAGGGGTCTGGGCGCAGCTTGACCCAGACGAACCTGAATAGTTCAGCCAGTTTTGGCATTCGGATTTACACAGCACTGTTTGCAATATACGATCTCGTGGCTCTCTCAGCCCTGCATTCTCCTTTCCCCTCATTTTAAAAATTCATCACAATGCACATTTTCATGGAGAGATTTCAGCCATCTTAACTTTTTAATGAGAGAAAGGCCAGATCTTTCTTTCTTTCTTCTTTCTTTCTTTCTTTCTTTCTTTCTTTCTTTCTTTCTTTCTTTCTTTCTTTCTTCTTTTTCTTTCTTTTTTCTGAGACAGGGTCTTTCTATGCAGTTCAGGCTTGCCTTGAGCTCACTTTGTAGCCCATTCTGATCTCAAACTTGTGACGATCCTCCTGCCTCAGCCTCCTGAGTGCTGGGACTACTGGCCTGAGCCACCACATTCAGCTCAAGGGAAGTGGGATTTTCAAGCAGTTTTCAGAAATGTGATCTCACCCATGGACAAAACTCCCTAATGCCACAGTTCTGGAGGAAAGTGAGGCAGGGAGCTGTGAATTTCGGTGGGCCCAGGTAGTCCTGTGGTAGGTGGCTGGGCTCCAGAAGGTTCTCCGGAGTCCATGCAACCACACTGTCCCATGGATGGGGCCACTTGTACCACAGGGCATGGATGTGTCCTGGCAACTTGAGCTGAGCACACTGGAAGGACTTTGAGGAGCTGTACCATGTGGGGATCCCACAGGGCCTACTAGGGGCCCCAGATACACACTTCCTGAGTCACATACCCAGAGAGGGGCACCGGCTACCACAGCCCGCAGGAAGCTTCACAGTCAGGAACATATGTTGCCCCTCATTCTTAGTCCAAAAGCAGAGGCATCGAACAGGGCCCAGGTTGTGTTGGAACCTAATAAAGGAAGGAACCGGACCCCACCCTTCTCCCTCACCTACAACCCAACAGGAGCAGAAGGACTCAGAGCTGGCGGAGTAGACTATGACACCTTCCTGCACACTCCTGAGGTCTCTTTGATGGAGGGACGAGAAGGCTTAATTTGATTTGAGATTAAGTCTACAGTAGGAGCATAAAATGTCATCAGAGGAAGAAAAGGGGAGGTTTAGTGCAGTAGGACTGGAAAAGTCACTGGACAAAAATTGCTCCATGTTTAATGCCCCTGGGATTGTGGCTGCTCTATGGATAGGTGCAAGTGTTACGTGTTAGAAGGACATGCTGGGCCCACACACCTTGAAGGTCCAGGGAGAAAGGATGTGATTTACTAGGCGGCCGAGGAAGAATAAATTCCCCAACCATGGCGGACACAGGCAGCATCCCAGAGCAGAAGAGTCTGTGGACAGAAGTTCTGCTGGCCAGCACTTCCCCTGGTTTCACTCAGAGCAGGCTAGTGCACTGGGAATGACCCAGCTTGGAGAAGTGCGGAAGTGACTGCCATCCTGAATTCTCGGTTTACCATCTAGGAGGACGTCAGGCCATCCTGCCTCTGCTCTGGAAGGAGAGTCCTTTTGGTCTTATCATCCCTCCTGTGGACACAGCGGGGACATGGATGTCCCAAGGGAGAAAGGTCCAGGGTGTTGGTCCCCAGCCAGGGACAGCTGACTGTCCTGGTGACTATGAGACTTGGTCATGGGTCTTTGTGACCTTCTTCCTATTGATTGGAATCTTTGGGGTGAGCAGGTGATCTTGGCCGGCACATTCCAGTCCAGTCAAGAAGCTCTAATACTGCACTGCCAACTCCAAAGGCAGGCAGTTTCCTATCTGTCTTAGTCTGTTTTGCGCTGCTGTAACACAATATGTGAGGCAAAGTGCATTGTAAAGTCAAGAGGGTTTCTGGGTTTGAAAGGTCCCAACAGCCCGGCATACTCACCAGTGTCCTGGTGAGTACCTGTCTTCTTATGGCATGATGCAGGACAGAGAAGTGGAAAGGAAGACAACCATGCATAGAAGGGCACCTGTACGAGCTAGGCAGCCAGGGACCGGGCAGAGCCAGGCTCATTCTTACAACAATCAGCTCTCCGGAACGAATGCGCTTCAGGCAGACCTGACTTGCTCCTAGGAGACAGTCTCATGTACTCACAGGGAGGAGCCCCGAGAGCTCGTGGGCTTCTCCTACAGTGTGTCTCTTACAGGCTTTTCCTTCTCAAGCCTCAAGCATGCAAACCACTACCCCCCAGCTGCACTAACCCACCTGTGTGCTCCGGGAGGTGTTTGGCCCCACAGCAAATGACATGATTCCTGTCGGGTGCATCAGGAGAGCATGGCTTTGCTAAGGCCCAGGACGGAGGAAGCTCCATCTCTGCAAGCCTGGACAGGTCACCTTGGACAGGAGGTGCTGAGTCCACCTCCACCTGTGTCTCATCTGGGGTCCATGGGATGGGCACACCCATGTCCTAATAAACAACTTAAAAGGAAGAAGTTTTGTTACTTGTATGCACCAACTGCATCATGTTTTATATGTGTCCCAAGACAGTTTCTCTTCCTTGACACAATTCAGGCAGACCAAGTGGGTAGAAGGGCAGCTAGAAACTCAGCTTCTTAAAACCCTGCCTGGTCAGGAATCTCTGTAATCCTTCCGCACAGAAAAGAGAGCACGCAGGCCTCATACTGAGCATGGAATGGCTGTGCCGTGTAGGAGCTGTGTGCAAGCGTGCATGCGTGCATGCATGTGTGTTCAGTGTAAATTCAGCAAGGCTATGCATCATGCCAAGTGTCGGGCAGCCCTCTGGAACAGCTCATCAGCGTGTCCTGTGTGTCCCAAGGCATTTCTTCAAAGTGGTAAACACACACACAATCCACATTGCATTAGGAAGATGATGGTTCAGAGGGTTCGCAGGGCTATTTTTAACAACGAAGTCTAGAAGGAAAAGGATGTCACAGCTGGGAAGAGTGTCCAGATATTCCTATACACCACTGCTGAAGAATTCTTTCTCTGTTTTTGGTTCTCTGACTTGAGATCATTAAAAAAAAAAAAAAGCCCCTCATTCCAGAAGCTTGGAAGATTGTAGATACTGGCCAGATATGAATAAAAAGAGCTATTATATTTGCACTTATTCAATGTTAAACAAATATGATTTCCTTTCTCTTCTTTCCTTTGACTGTCTTTTTTCCATAACCATGTTTCATTTTTCCGTTTTTTTCTTTTAGCAAACAAATGTAAACTAATTTTCTCCTATTGCCTTTAAGGGTGAGAAAGCATGTCATATGAATGAGAGGCAAAGGAGAAGACTGCAGCTGTGGTAGCTTGTGTCTGTTCCCTTGGGAAGGGGGGCTCTTCTCGCTCCAGGAAATAGTCCTGTTGTGTGGGAAGCAGTAAGACCCGGTGTGGTCCACACGCTGGTCTGAGGCTCCAGGATGGCATGTTTGCACTTGGGCTGTGAACAGTGTAACAGAGGTGGGTCGATGCTTCCTTGCCAATGTTCCCAGACAACCTAGGGTTGCTTGTGAAATTGAGATTCCAGACAAGGGTCTAGAGCCATCTGTGCTGCTATAACAAAATACCACAGATCAGTGAATTTACAAACAATACAAATTTATTCTCATGGCCCAGGAGCCTGTATAGCCCAAGACCAGTGGACTGGTGTCTGGTGAAGGCTGCTCTCTGCTTCCAAGATGAGAATTTATGGGTCATCCTCAGAAGGACAGGCCAGGAGTCCTCACCTGGGGGAAGGGACTGAAGGCACGGAGGCCTGCCCCATTCTTGAAGGGGCGCCCTACTGACTGAGTGCCTGTCAATACTCTTACACAGGGTTAGGTTTCCACATGACTGTTGGAACAGATGCCCTCATTTAGGACATGGCAAAGGGCTCCACAGAGGCTCTGGGGAATTTTCCGGCCTCTGAGTAAGAATTATATTATTCCCCCTCCCCGCTTTTTTTTATAGTACTGGCGTTAGAGCCCAGGACCTTGCACATGCTAGGCTAGTACTGTGCCCCTGAGCCACATCTTCCGTCTGCCCTGGCCCCATGACAAGTTCAGGCCCCACAGGAACACGCAGAACTCGCCAAGAAACTTCTGGAAAGTCTGTCGATGAGTATGACTGCCTTCCTGTCTATCACTCATCCCTCCCAGCAGGATGCCCCAGCTCCCAGGAGCCCGGAGGAGGAGGCTAGCAGAAAGCAGGGTCCCGGGGTGAAAACAGAAATCTTGGGGCAGTGCGTGGGGTTCTTTCCAGTCCCTGAAGGGCCTGGGGTTTCCGGGAAGAGGGGGACCCAAATCTTTACGGAGGGAACCAGATGCCGCCGCTGACTGGCATGATGGACAGAAATGCAGGGCAGTAGTAGAGGTGGCATTAGGACCAGGTCAGCTGGCTAATGGCAAAAGCAATGGCTTCATTTTTTCAAAGACTTGAGACGTCAGGGAACACATGTGAGGAGATGTGTGTCACAGGCATTTGTGTGAGCGCCCAGGGCAGGCCGTGCCTTCCAGAAGAGAGTCCAGTTAGACCTCGCCCTGCTGTGGTTGGCATTACTGGACTCTGACGAGGACAAGCTGGAATGAGGCTGAGTGAAGGGCCCCCCTCCAGTGACCACAAAACTGCTCCTCCTTGCTGAGCTAAGTCTGCCTCCTCTGAGGGGACCAATCTTTGCTGTGGGCAGGAGCCTACAGAAAGCACAGGAGTAGAAGTTTTCCTGCAAGTTGATGCTGAAGGACGGGGCACTGGGTGGTCCAAAAAGAGACAGGTGGTAACTTTAGAGCTGCCACTGTGCTGCCCAGCCCGAGAGGACATCTCCAAAGTTGCGATGCTACTCGTTCGAGTTTGTGGCCTGCAGGTAGGCCATGGGGTTCCGGTCTGGCAGGGTTCTCACAGGCTTCCCACACACAGGATCGTTGTGACTTGTCTACCGTCAAGTGATGGCCATCATGCTCCATGTCATTGTGTCCTCATTCAGTCTGTGTCTATCCCCGGCGTGGTGGGGGACAGCAAAAAGTTGGTCTTCTGTTGCCCCAGCTTTCCTTGCTAGGCAAATACTCTTCATTTGCAGCTTGTAACAGTTCTGGATTTCAACAGGACGCTTAATGAACTGGGGCCTACAAAATAGGCAATAAACTTTCTGGCCTGCTTAACCAAGCATCGTCTCTCTTGTATTGGCTGCAATAATGTGTTTTATTTCCCCACTTTTTATTAGCTTGCAGCTAAAGGCCATGCTCCGTGACCTCCTCCACATCTTCCTCACGGGAGCAGTGAAAATCTCAGTTTCACATTCACGTTCTGTATCCCTCAAATGTCCTTGGACCCTGTCCCATCAACAGCAGACCCAAGTCTTTGCAAATGAGATTGCTGCAGTGGCAACGCTTTGCTGTCTTCCAGCTTGGAAATGCAAACCTTTCTCCTTTTACAATATTTTGAATTTATATTAATTTGAATGATGCAAGCTGGCAGGGAGGTTTTTCTTCTTTTTAAAATGAGGCTGATGATGCCAAACTAAAGAGTTAAAATCCCTCAGATTCACAAAATTCACAGAAAAGCAGGGGACATACAATATAGACATTTCTGGGATGCATCTGAGACTTGGATTTCTGCTGTTTCCGCAGTGCAGCTTGCTTCTGAAATTTCTGTGCATTAGATTGGCAGTCATCAGTAGTCTGTTCATTGAGTATCTGCAGCACAAGGGGAGAGACAAAGAAAGAGAAAGGATGTGAGTGGGCAGCAGACATCAGGGACTGAGGTAGCAGACTTGGCTTAGTTCATTCTGGAGCTGTTGAGCCCTCAGGGCCGCAGCTCCCTCGCATCCTGTTTGCTCTGACCTTGAACGTCCTACTGCAGACCTGGGACTCCATCAGCACACATCAGCTCTTCAAAGCTAGCACATTGCAGTTTTAGTGCATTTCTTGGGATAGAGAGCACAAATTCACACTCCCTCCCCTTAGAGCCATAATATGAGTTTTAGGCTTAACCATACTTAGAAGGAAAATCAGTGAGTAAATGGCATCTGTAAAATACATCGATTCTAGCCAAGCTATGGGAGAAAACTGGTTATTTCTCAAGTGTTTCTAAAAATTATTTTTTGAAAAACTGTCTTTCTCATACTGGAATGTGCATACACACACAAAGAGAAAGAACAGTGACAATGCTTCAGTGACATTTTTAGAACACATGACACTATGAGCACGTGAGCTGCCATCCATCCACACGGTCATTCTTTCTACTTCTTTTCAGTACTCACTGGATTTACTGCGCTCCTATTTCTGCACTCTCAGGGCTTGCCATTTGCCTGCAGTCGCAGGCTGCACACTCCAGATGGGCAGGTGGTGAGCCCAAGCCACCCTGCCCGGCACCCTGCTTCCAGGCCCACCCCTGTAGAGGTTGTGCTCCTCAGATCCACCCCAACCTGACACCCTCACCTCCCTGCTCGGGTTCTCTAGATTGGAGACGCTGTTCCCTGCCTAGGGCTCCAGAACCTGCATACATTTTCCCAACGAGCCAATACTGGCCCTGCTCACCTGCTTCATCTGTGTCTCCCACAGATGCCACAGCACGGGGTCCGGCCCACGCGTCTCTGGCCTCCCTGTGTGTGTGCTGACACACACTGCTGCCTCCTCATGTGGCCCGGCTGGGCACTGTGTGCCTCTCCACTTGGATGTATGGATATCAGAGAGTCTTTTCAATGGTAGTCGTCTCACAATCTGTTGGGCGGCATAATATTAAAAAAGGGCTTTCTTTATTTATTGGTACCAGGGGATCAAACTCATGACCACGTGCTTGTAAGATGCCGCTGAGCTAAATCCCTAGCCCTTAAATTTAAGACTTTAGATTATTAACCCTTCAAATAGTGGCTTAAATTGAATCTGGAGGGGGACAAAGAGTATAAGAATAGTAAGGTCAGAGTTTCCCTCTCAGAGGTGAAAAGTCTGCTTAGGCTCAAAAGAGATACAGTATATTAATCATACCTTTTATCATTATTGCTTATTTCTTGAAGAGAACGGATTCATTTCTGGCTTTCTCAAAGCAATATAGTATTAGTCAGCTAGTACATCTATTTTCTATATTTTTGTGATTTTAACCTTTGAGATGGCTGCTAATTATCAAGGCATTTTGTGTTTTAAGACTAATTTTATGAACAATTGTCTTATTTGGACTGCATAGAATATCACTTATTAGTGTTTATGAACACTGCCACTTCCTCATTCTTTACTTCCCCTTTTGCCCTCTTCTCCTCCTTCCCTTCCTCCCCCTCCAGTTCCCCATCCCATTTTTCATTCTTGTTGATGCAGTATTATTAATCTTAGCTCATGTTATGACATGTAATATTCACATAAATTGGGGTTCTTAGGTTCCTGTACATGGCACATCTTTATTCTACTTATGTCCCCTTCCCCTCCTCACCCTGTTTCCTTGGACCCCTCTCATTGCAAGAGATCCATCCCCTTGGCCCCTTCTATCCATTCTTTATTGTTTTCTTTATACTTTGCCTCACTCAAATGAGAAATACCATATGATAGTTAAGCCTGTGCATCTGATTTATTTCACTTAACATTATATTTTCCAGGTGCATCTATTTTCCTACAAACATGTCAAATTAGTCATTCTTTGTAGCCAAGTAGTATCCCATTATATATGGAGACCACATTTCCCTTATCCAGTCATCTATTAATGGGCCATTAGGCACCTTCCAGGATTTACATACCATGGATTGTGCTGCTATAAACATTGCTGTGCATGTATCACTATAGTATGTCTTAAGCTCTTTGGGAAAGATATCTAGCAGGGGGATAGCTGGGTCATATGGAATTTCTAACTTCAGTTCTTTGAGAAATCTCCATACAGATTCCTGTAATGGTTATATTAGTTTGCACTCCCATCAATACTGAAGGAGGGTTCTTTTCTCACCACAGTCACATCAGCATTTGGTATTGTGTGATTCCTTAATGACTGACACTCTTTCTGCAGATGAAATCTTAGCACTGTTTTAATTTGCATTTCTCTAATAACCAGAGATGTTGAACATTTTTAATGTATTTATGAACTATTTGCATTTCTTCCTTTGTGAAGTGTCTGTTCATTCTTCTTCCCCATTTCCTAACTGGATCTTTAATTTTAGGTAGTTTAACATTTTTCAATTTCTTTGTATATTCTAGATATTAATCCTCTGTTTGTGGAGTAGCTGGCAAAAAAGTTTTTCCCATTGTACAGTTTATCTTTTCACTCTACTGATTTTTTAGTTTGATACAATCCCATTTGTTGATTCTTGCTGTTATTTCTTATGTGATTGAGGTTTTGTTTAGAACATCCTTTCCTGTACCCATAGGAAAGGGTTTTACCTATTTTATTTTCAAGTAGGTTTAATGTTTCTGTTTTAATATTTTGATCTATTTTGATTTCAATTTAGTGTACAGTGAGAAGTAAGGGTGCAGTTTCAATCTTATGCATGCAGACAACCAGTTTTTGTAGCACCAACCACAAAATACCCTATGCTGAATAGGCTAATATCCCTGCAACATATGCTTTTGGCCCCTTTATCAAAGATCAAATAGTTGAATGTCTTTGGGGAGGTTTCTGTACCCTCAGTTGATCTATGTATCATGTTTTTGTTCTAGTGCCATGCCATTATTATCACTATTGCTTTGTAATATAGTTTGAAGTCATCTATTGTTACATCTCCAGCTTTGCTCTTGTTGCCCAAAGCTGCTTTTGCTATTCTGGGTTTCTTCTGGCTCTATATGAATCTTAGGATTAGTTTCTCTAGTTTTGTAAAGTGTGCTGTTGGTAGTTTGAGACTGCACTGAATTTGTATAACACTTTTTGCAGTATCATCATTTTGGCAACATTCTGCCTATCCAGAAGCAGAGGACATCTTTTAATTTTCTGATGTCCTCTTCAATATTTTTTCTTCAGAGTACTGTAGGTTTTTTTTGTAGAGGTTTTTCACTTCCCTGGTTGGCTTAATTCTTAGGCATTTCATTCTTCTTGAAGCTTCTGTGAATGGCACTGTTTTCATAATCTCATTGAGTTCATTATTGGTGTACACCAATGCTAAATATTTTTGCATGTTGATCTTGTGCCTTGCTATATTATTATTAATTCTAAGAATTTTTGAAGGAATTCTTTGCATCTTCTGTGTAGAGTATCATGTCATCTGCAAATAATGATAGCTTGAGTTCTTCCTTTCCTATATGTATCCTTTTTATTTCTTTTGCCTAATTGCTTTGGCTAATGTTTCAAGTACTATGTAGAATACAAGAGGAGATAGTGGAATCCTTGTCTTTTTTTTTTTTTTTTTGAGACAGGGCCTTGTTATGTAGTGAAGGCTGGCCTCAAACTTGCTATGCAGCCCATGCTGTCCTCCAACAGAAATCCTACTGTGTCAGCCTCCCAAGTACTGGGATTACAGGTGTGCACCACACTTGGCTCAAGGACATCCTTGTTTTGTTTCTAATTTTAGGGGGAGTGGTTTTAGTTTTTCCCCATTTAGTATGGTGGTGGTTATTGGTTTGTCATAAATAACCTTTGTTATATTTTAGGTATTGTTTTTCTGTATCTGTTTTCTTCAGGGTTTTTATCATGAAGGGGTACTAGATTTTGTCAAAAGTTTTTCCTGCACCTATTGATATCATTACATGGTTTTTGACTTGCTTTTGTTTAATATGATGTATTACATTAATTGACATATGTATATTGGATCATTCTTGCATCTCTGGGATGAACCTACTTGATCATGATGTATGATTATTTGATAATGTGCTGCATTGTATTTGCTAGTATCCTGTTGGAGATTTCTGCATCTATGTTCATTAAGGAGACTAGCCTATAGTTTTCTCTCAGTGGGTCTTTTGGGATCAGGGTGATACTAGTTTTCATAAATGAATTTGCCAGTGCTCCACTCCTTCCAATTTTTTTTGAAGAGCTTGAGGGTTATTGGTGATGAAATGTTCTTAAAGGTTTTATAGAATTTAGCAGTAAATCCATCAGGTTCTGAGCTTTTTAAGGTGGTAAATTTTTTATTACTGTGTGAACTTCATTGCTTGTTATTGGGTTGTTCATTATATTCCTTGGTTATTTTTGGTAGTTTGTATGTATAGGAACCTGCCCATTTTTCAAAATTTGCTAATATGTTGGAATATTATTTTTCAAAATAACTACTATCTTCTGGATTTCAACAGTGTCTCATGTGATTTGACCTTTTTCATTTTTAATTGCATTGATGTGAGTCTCTTCTTGCTTTCTCTTGATGAGTCTGGCTAAGGGCTTATCTGTTTTATTTATTCTTTCAAAGAAGCAGCTCTTAGAGTCATTGATTTACCTTTTTTTTCCCCTCAATGTCATTGATTTATACTTTCATCTTTATACTTTCCCTTCTTAATTTCAGTTTTGGGCTGCTTTTTTGTTTCCCAAGTTAAGTTTGGACTTGCTCTGTTTTCCTAATGTGAGCATCGACTGTACTGAATTTTCCTCTTAAAAATGCTTTCATTGTGTCCCAGAGGTTCCATTGAATTGAAAAGCCATTGCCATTAACTTCCAGAAAGTTTTAAATTTCTTTTTTCTGTGACTTATTGCTTACTTAGGAGTATATTGTTAGTTTTCCAAGACTTTTGTCTCTTCTGAAATTTCTTCTAATGTTGATTTCTATTCTATTGCACAGTAGTCTCATAATATGCATGAATAATTTCAATTCTTTTACATTTACTAAAGATGGTTTTGTGGACTATTATGTGATCTATTTTAGAGAGAAGTATCAGGTCCTGTGGAAAAGAATGTATACTTCATGGTAGAAGGGTAGAATACTCTTTATATATTCATTAAATCCATACATTCAAGGGTATGGCTCAGTTCTGATATTTATTGTTTTTGTTTAGTTGATCTCTGCAAAAGTGGGGTGTTAAAATCCCCTACTATGATTATGTTAGTGTTCATTTGATCTTTTAACTGCAGGAGTTTTTTGACGAGAGATACTCCAGTATTCAGTGCATATATGTTTATCAATGTTATCTTTTCTTGTTGGATTGTTCTCTTAACTAATATGTAGTGACTTTTTCTCTTCCTATCAGTTTTAGCTTGGGTATGTTTGATATTAGAATTGCTAGCCTGCTTGTTTCAGGGTCTTGGTGCATGAAATATTATTTTCCATTCTTTAATTTTTAATCTATGTATATCTTTTTGGATTAGATGAGTTTCTTGAATGCAACAGACTGTTGGATTCTATTTTTTGGTCCAGTCTGCTAGTCTGTATCTTTTAATTGGAGAGTTGAAGTCTTTATTGAGATATGCTGGTGATTTACTATCATTGGCTTCTTTTTCTGTAAATCCTGCTCTTTTCCTGGCACTTTTTGTTGCTGTCTTTCCATTGACCTCACAAGTTTCACTGGTGTTCTTAGCTGTGTCTGTTTTGTGATTTCTGTCCAGAATATTTTTTTTTAAATTTTATTTTAAAGAGAATAAAACAAAAGAGGGCAGAATAGAGCAGATCAAAACAGGACAACATAGGCAACACAGTACTTTGCATTAAAACAACCAGACATTAACAGTAGCTATCACAATATCTCTTTCTCTGCTATAGTTGAGCATAGTTTCAAATACAATAATATCAAACATAACAAAATAGTATAAAACCATTCAAAGGGTGAAAGAATTATAGGGCATTCTAAACTGAATAACAGAGAATGATCAATGGGTACTATAATATCTCATTTTTGATAAAAAATTTTGTTTATACTATCACACATATTCAAATCCCAGTAACACACAATGTGATAGATAGAACCAATGCTAGTAGAAGAATAGAAGCATGGTAGGACTTCTAAGAAGGATGATATTAAATCAGCAATAGCTGTCATTATGTTTTGTTTTCTTCAAAATAGCTGTTCATACCATCATGCATGATATAGTCAAACAAAACAGAATAAAACCATTCCAACTGATTGTCCAGAATATTCTTAAATATTCTCTCTAGAGCTGGCTTAACACACATATATCTTCTGAGCTGGTCTTTTTCATGTAAATACCTTATTTCTTTATCTATTTTGAAGGATAGCTTTGATGGGTAAGTTAATTGAGGTTTGAAGTTATTTGCTCTTAGAGCTTGAAATATTTCACTCCAGAAGATCTTGGAGATCTTCTGTCCTTTAGGGTTTGTGTGAGAATTCTGCTGTGAATCTAATAGTTTTACCTTTCTATGTGATTTTTTTTGTTTTTGTCTGGCTGATTTTAAAATTCAGATTTTTTTGTTGGATACTGGTAATTTAATAAGGATTTGACTTGATGAGCAAATCACAATCACAATTTTTCATCACAATTGTTTGGAGTTCTGTAAGTGTCACTTATTTGTATTTTATTTTATTATTTTATTTTTTAAAAAAATTTTATTTAAAGAGAAAAAAAAACAAACAAAGCAAAATAGAATAAAGGGTAGCAACAATACAGAATTCTAAGGAAAAAAAGAAAAGAACAACAACAACAAAAACCCACTAAGAAATCATTACTTGACAAATTACATACTGACATCTTGGAAATAGTTGTTCAAATTACAAAATTAAAACATGCAAAGTAGACATTCAAACAGTGAGACTGTTAACAGTTCTGCTCCACAATCTGACAAAAACAGCAATATGGTCATACATCTTACACACTCGAACATACATGCAATTATATCAAGAGGGTAAAATTAAACACAACAAAACAGAACAAAGCGGGTAACAAGAAAGCAATGTAAGAGACATAAATTTCAAAGATAGACAATTGGAGACATTCACTCTCTATCATATTGACTCTTGTTTTCTTCCAAATAGTTGTCCATATTGTCACATACAGGGAATTCACATGAAACAACCTAGTATGGAACTGATCTGAACAGGATGAGGACGGCATTACAGGTCTTCAAGACCAGACATTAGGGAAGCCAAGAATGGCTGTCATAGTGTCTCTCATTCTTTTCAAAACAGCTGTCCATACCTTCATGTGTGTTGAACTCAAACAAGACAAAGCAAGCTAAAATCACTTTGAACAAGCCGCGGCCACCCCAGGGCGGGGAAATAAGAAGCAACGGGGCGTTTCCTGAGATCCACGCCATGTTGGAAGTTAGGGAGCTGAGCCAACCAGCAACCAGCCTGCTGCCCTGCTAAGTGACTGTGGTCTGGCAAGCCACGGCCACCCCAGGGTGGGGAAATAAGAAGCAACAGCGTTTCATCAGCCTGCTGCCTACCGGGGCGCGGGCTTAGAATCAAACATACCACCACCCCCCCTTAGCAATTGGGATCCAGGGATCTGGGTATCTCTTAGGAGGTGACCATATTTGGTACAGCAAGTGGGGGAGTTTCCTTCTACTATCTCTGAAGGCAGATATTTTTATCGCCGTTTTGCTTTGTCCTGATTAATGGTGTTGCTCTACTCAATACTCTGTGTTGATGTGTTCTATAATGTTGTGTATTTCTTTTCATTTTGCTGTACCTAGTAGAAGAACAACTATTGTGAAGACAATGAGATATACAATGTTGCCTATTACTGTTGTCCTGGTGACCTGCTGTGATGTTCTGTGCCAATTTCACCGCACTGTCTCAATTGGCTTTATTCCATC